>QKQZ01040486.1:0-16291 GCA_003595255.1 Solenopsis fugax
CCGTCTTAAGACGCTCGAACTCTTACGGATTAATGACACGTCTCATCTGCGATCGTCGCGTAATGCAATGATTCTGTTCGATAAAAATTGAAATACAAAGGGGAGTAAATAAATATGAAGGATGTCGATATGGGAATGGTATTAGGACATTTTCAACTCTACGGCATGTTGATGTAGTAAAATAAACGACGGCGTTTATTTTAATAAGCAAACGCGAACTATATTCATGAAAGTACTAGATTACTTATATTTTAACAGCAAAAGGTAGGAAATAATTATTTATTTTTGGAATGGATTATCGGAAAATGTGTTCCGGATGGCGTTTCAATCGATAGCTGAAAACTGTCCATTCAGCTAGATGGGTAAAGCTGGTTCTGCCGCCAGCATGTGGCCACGCGCGAATTGCATCACGATATGTTGCTGATTGATGCATTACGGAACAATGTGTACGGAACAAAATACTTATATATAAATATATATATCTTCATTGCATTTCTACGTCATTCGGTACATTTACCTTAGTTCGTTATTGACGGAACAAAATTGACTTACCGAAATAAATCGTAGTTGTCCGTTACCTTTTTTCCGTTTCATACAGTTCTCTCGAACATGCGAGATCTATTGGTCCATCATCACGTAACACACCCTGTTGATGATCGTTAACGGCTATCATCTTTCTGTTTTCAGGCAAACGCGGCAGTGGTCTTCAAGTGCACTTGGCCCGGCTGTCTGGAAATCAAAGCGACTGTTGCGCTTATTGAGGAACATGTGCGCCAGTCACATCTGGGGTAAGTAATACCCTAGATATAATACGTGCCTCGCGCGTAAAGCGTAGTAAGAAGCGTTTACGCATCACGAAGCATATTTGTTTCTCAAAATTTTTATTTTAAAATTTTATTGAATTTTTATGCACATAGATAATCCTAATGTGTAACTCTACAAGGAAAGATTGGTTGAATTAAGATTAAGTAATCTGAAAAATGGATAAAACACCAGACTGGTGAAAAATAAACGATCCATACTTTTTATTGAAATAAACAAATTTGGTTACTTGCATTTTGTTTGAGATAATCAGACAAATTTAATCGTATTCACTTTGAAAAAAAAATCTGGTTGCATTAATTGAAAATTTGGTAGATTCAATCAGTATGTCTACTCGAAACGAATCAGAATTCTTATGGGAATCATTAGATTCTTGAATTGATTTTACAGTTATCAAAAATTGTACTGTCAAGATATATCTCTCATTTTCTTTCGTCTTCGAATCCAATTTTGGGGAATCGCAGGAGAAATCATTTTATTAAAACATCGGTGAAAAATCTAATAATGCTGTGCATTTTATTCTATTGTGATTTTCTTACGAGAAATAGAACGCCGACCGCATCCATCTGATGGCAGTGCTGCGAACTGCCATATCCACTATCATATACCAGAAATTTTGTAGATCTAACCAGAAATCTTTAACCAAATTCTTACAATTATCATATCTAAATGTTCTAGTTGCATACCAAAGTATTTGATTGTAATAACCAAAAAATCTATTTTCATCAAAATTTGCTTAATCAAATATATAACTTGTCAATTCACCATGATTGTTTTTCCGTGTAGTATATCGAAAAGATTTAGTTTTATAAATCGCACATTATTGCTGATGTCTCGTCTGAGCAATTTTCTATTATATCTTTGCGGAACACGCGCACACGAAGTCAGCTGGTCCCGCAGCCGAGGAGAGAGCTGTTGATATTAAATATTTTCCGGGCTGAAGCGCTGACAATCGGTGCCGTTGTAACGTAAGCGCTAATGTGTACCTTCGAGTGTGCGACTCTCTTTCTCTTTCGAGAGAGAGGAAGAGAGAGAGAAAAAGAGAGCTTATAAAATTAACTGCTGCCTGGCTTATAAAACACTGTTTCGATATCGGAGGCCGTTGGTGATGGAACAAAATGATTGTACCCATCTGTGTAAGTCTATAATGTTTGTTTAATATAAATTGAGACAGTAATCTCCCTCGCTCTCTGCTCTTTTAACGGTTCAACCTTTCTCCTTTCGACAATTTTTCTTGTAAATTAATGAAATGGATTATAAATAAGCGATTTTTCTTTATAAATGGATTAATGAAATATAAGAACAATAATGTTATTGAATTCATGACATGCTGAAACAAAGAAGCAAACATAATAGAAAATTGCATGTCAACAGGCGAGGCATCAGCAATATTGTGCAATTTAAAAGATTAAATCTTTACGATATATGTACTAATGTTACGCATTAAGATTATCTATGTGCACGAAAATGCAATAAAATCTTTAAAACTTTGAGAAAGACTAATCAAATTAATAATAAAAATATAGATAATATTAATGCAAAAATAAATATTAGGATGGCCGTTAACTCGGCACCTATGAAAGGATAAGAGCAACGCGTCTAACACGTGTATATATATTTATTCAAATATATACGCACTCATACATTTACTTGCGTTTTCACGACTCTCATACGTGTGTAAAAGTAAATAATAGTAAACAACAATAAAATATAATAAGAATATAAACAAGATAATAGAGTACACATATTAATTGAAATAACAAACGATAAAGAATTGATTTTAAGAGCACGAGAGAGACTGACTGACTGACTGACTGACTGAGCGTTTATTGATACTCTAGTGCTGCTGCCCTCTAAGAATATAAAGTTTACAAGCAATTTCGAGTACAGTGTATGGGATCGAACGTAAAACATAAATCAAAAAAATAAAAATAAACAAACAATAAAAAAAGAAAATATTCTGCAACTATAAAAATAGATTATAAGAGAGAAAAACTTAAAGAGTTAAACCAATCAAAATTTAACATATAAGAAAATATATTTATAAAAAAAGAGAACTGAAAAATATTTACAAGAGGAACTTAAACCTAGCAAAACTCTAACATGTAGAGAGAGAGAGAGAGAGAGAGAGAGAGAGAGAGGAAAAAACTAAATACTCAAAAAGTAAAAAAATTAGAATTCACTGTAAGAAGAAACAAATTAAAATTTTGTTGTGCAATGTAGAGGATAGGAAAGCAAAGACTGAAAAATTGAGAGATCGTTTCTATTTTGCAGTCCAAAGAAGTCCAAGGGATGCGACAGCGAGGACGACATGTCCGTTCACGAGGAGGAATTCTATTATCAAGAAGTTGCTGTGGATCACATGAGCTCGCCTCCTACGATGTCGCACCGAGACATGGCAAGACCGCCGCACGAGGATCCGGAGTATCAGAAGCAGCTTCGTCTCGAGGCAACTCCTGCCACGAGCACCTACATCGAGAACGTAATGGTCGGTGTCCGGGAACCGAGCAACACGTTTACGATCTCGCAATCGCCGGTAGGTAATCTAGCGCGTTTAGACTACCGGTAAATCAGTACCGTGAAATATACAGTCCGAGTAAATTTGCATTCTTCTGTTTCAGGGTACGCCCAATAAACACATCAAACTGTCCCCACGGCCATTGCAAGCGTGTCATCAACAGAACATGACAGCGTCCACGGGCAAGCCGTCCTCTCCGCGGCGAACTCGCAGCGATGTTAAGAAATGTCGCAAGATCTACGGTATGGATTCACGCGACCTCTGGTGCACTCAGTGCAGGTGGAAGAAGGCTTGCACCCGTTTCTGCAGCGAATAGGCCAAGCGTCCGCCCCGTTCGTACGTCCGTGGGCGGAAACCCTTGTCAAGTCGACCCCAGAGTTTGCCAATGCTACGTTGAACGTTAACACCAACTGCCAAATGCCAATCATCGTCGAAGACACGGCGTCGAAAATAAAAGCTCCTCGCATTTGGAGCACGAGACGCGAAACCGCCAATTATCGCCGGTTGTAAGCGAGAAGTGTCACTCTATCGAGTTATTCCAGCATATGCCAGGAGCTCTCATAAAAGAGTAAAATGCAAAGCTCGTAAAAGCAGCATCTCTTCCTCGTCTCT
The DNA here is from genome assembly GCA_003595255.1 of Solenopsis fugax. Classification (NCBI taxonomy): domain Eukaryota; kingdom Metazoa; phylum Arthropoda; class Insecta; order Hymenoptera; family Formicidae; genus Solenopsis; species Solenopsis fugax. The sequence goes on from QKQZ01040486.1 coordinate 3,953, forward strand.
CTGTTTTCCGTCTTGAAGACGACATGCACGAGTTTCGAAGAAAAACATGACTCCACAATTACGGTTGGCGGGTAGCTCTATAGGGCGAATATTCGTGCATGATGTAACACCTTTCTAGTGCTCATAGAGAAAATTAACGACATAAGAGATTTTATCTGACCGATTTCCGCCCGTTCGTGTTTTGCACTTGGCAAACTCCGACAACGGGTCCCTTAGCCGTAACGAGGGACTTTACGATTAATAGATAGCGAATAATTGGCGTGCGGAGCGAGGCGACCTCAGACTGTTGCATTCTCTCGCTCCCAACTCGCCTGACAAAGAGAACCTTTTGGTTCGGTACGAATGAGATATGTACTCGCGCTCGGAGCGAGCATACATGTCCTTCGAAGTGCTGATTCCCGAACCGTCTCTTAGGTCATTGCAATAGATCTTCCTTCTTCCGCCAAGAGCGCGAACGTTAACGCGCTCTTGGTAATGATGGAACTAAAAAAGGCGTTAGAGCGATCCTCAGGGACGCCGTCCGGCCGATCCTTGGGGAACGAGCGATCGAATCTAACGAACGAAGGGAAGACCGGCGAAATCGAGGTCCGGTCTGACCGATGTTCAATGATAAACGAACGCAGACAAGCAAGATTGGTAAGTCTCGCGTGGAACAGAGCTGCTAATTGTGATATTGTATCTAAATTTATTGGATCTGCCGCGAATCGAGCAGGAGAGCGCAAAGGCGTATGAAGAAATGAGAAAAGTTTAAAAAAAGAAACCAAAATTTTATACACCAATTATACTGCCAGATAAATAATTCAAAAAATTGTTGTTCAAGCCTCTCTCTCGCGCGTTAAAGAGGCACTATATGTTGCACGGCATGCGTCGCCGTATACACCGGGCTTAGCCTTGTTAGCCTTCTGACGACCTAAGACCGCGTTCGCCAACAAAGGAGCTGCACGCGCGTATTGGGGTAGGGCCACGCAGTTGAATCGATCGATTTAAACATTTAATGTGAAGGTTTTGCTCCAAATCACACATATACGCATGTACTCATTAAACTCACATGTACACTTACATATATACATGTAAATCGCGAGCGCGAAGAATGATGACATCACATTTGTATAGTCTAATCTACATCATTTCTTATACTCCTTTCTCGCTTCAGGTCATTCGCGGGACGATTTATTCACTCGAATCGATTATTTCGAAATATGTTTGATCTCGATAATTTTTCTAATGTAGCGATAACGAATGGACACTTGCAAAATTTATATGTTAATTGATTTGATGAACTTTGCAAGTAAGCGCCGTGTCTTAAGAAGATTCAACATTAATGACTCCTGATTTTTTATCGTAATCGACTGAATTATATTGGAAACGAAAATCGGATTTTATTTGAAATCACAAGAATGTTTTTTATATACTCGACTAAAATTCTTTTAGACACAAAACATATTAAAATAAATTTATAAATATAATTATATACTTTTTTATATGTATATACGTATTTATATATATTTATGAAACTATATTTATATTAACATATATGTTATTTACAAATTTATTTTAACTATTTTTAATTGATCAAAATATTTAGCTATCTATTAAACTCACTAAAAAAGAACCATATTATTAAAGAAAAATATTATTAACCATAGACTTGTGGTGTAAAAAAAAAAATTATTACGATGTATAATACGAGAAAAAATATTTACATAATTTTTTTAATGTTTTTAATTTAATCCAACATGACTACCATGAGAAATCAAGAGCATTAAGATTTAATGCAATAAATGACAAAAGTATTTCGTATTTGACGGAAGAAATTGGTGAGATGTCGCAATGTATATTCTGTACTAAATATAGTATAGAATACATTAAAAAGCGACACTCGCCAATGAAAGTTTCTTCCAATTTCCCGATCGTTGTTCGTACGTTAGTATAATTATCTTGTATATTTAATATAATTATAACCTTGTATATTATGTCTTGTATATTACGTGTATTATCTTGTATAGCCCCTCGTTTTTTTTATAATTATTGAACTTAATGTATTAAGAATTAGTATATTGCTGTTGTTTATTAATAATCACGACACGGGGTTTAGATTTTATTAGCATAAAAAGTGTCAATTCTGTTGACGAATTGCGCTAATTCAAACTCAATGATTCGAGAGTTTAACTCGGAAAAAGATCGATAATTCTCGTAAAAAGGTGATGGATTACCTTTGTGTTCAAAATGGTAGGCATCGCATTGTCAGTATTTCCCGATTTCTTTTATCAATCGTTTCGAAAAGAAAATCGTGATCTTTTTAAAAATTGTCATTAGTAACGATTGTGCTATTTAACGCAATGTTGTCGTCGCACGGAAAGAATTTTTTTTTTTCATATAAATCTAATGACGAACAACTCGTATATTACAAGATATTACGGCTGATTATAACAAACTGTTTATCAAAGTTTATCATATTCTATGAATTTATGAAACAACAGCACTCAAATGATAATCACAGTGTTCACACGAGAGATGAGGTGCTGAAACCTTGATCATAGTCAATTTTTTATATCGTGTTCACGTAGAGAATCGTTATAAAGTCTACTTGCAAACTAGAGAGTAACATACAATTGCAGATAGCATAGAAAAATAATTGCCGTCCATGTAGGTTCCTTACTGCTATCAAAATTGTTACACTCGATTATATAGACACAATACCGAGGACAATACGCAAACAGAAACTGCTAAGGAGTGATATTATCACTTAATACTTAATTATTATGACTTTCTGCTATCACTTTATTCTATGCAATCTGTATATATAATGTTAAACAGTGCGGCGGTAACATTGAGACTTTTAATACTGAAGAGAAATTATTTTTAAAACTCTATGAGGCTTAGGATTAATTTTCGTCGTAAAGTATTTTTTAAAATATCATTTTTAAAGAACTTTATAAGTTCTGTATACGATATTCTAATTAGAATTTTTTTTATGTCTGATCCTTCATTGAATTTCGGCATTTTCAGATATACATTTTCATTCATGTTTTTTTTTTGGACGCGTGCAATTGGCGGCAAGTATGACTTCGTGTCTGACAATAGACATTTCTGAGCTAAATTACATCGTTGCGTTATGTTTAAATGTATTTGATATCGTCTGATGCGTTTATACGAGCGTAACATTAAAAAAATAAATAATGATTTATACAAAATTCAGAGGACAGCTAAAAGAATAGTTTCGGCCTTTTTACCCAACAGTCATGACGCACGAATCTAAATGTGATTCGTTTCACTTAATAATGTCTCTGAATGCAATTCTCGTTTGATGTGAAGACATACGTGACGCTGAGTGTACTACATTGGGCGAACTTTAAAGAAACATTGAAACGAGAATCGATTAAAAGGACGTTGGCGAAACGACAAATAACGGATTGGATCGTCTTACATTTCGCGGTAGTAATAATTCAGCCTCTTAGCTGATCGTTTAAGCTTCCGACACCGTTAAAGCACGGCGCGATGTGAATTCGTTACGCGAGATCGTGTCTGTCGTCAACAAACACGACACACAAATACACAAACACACGCAGCAATAAATTTCCGATGGTCTCTCAGAAATTCGTATGATTTATTGTTGATCCCACTTCTGCACGATGACACGGAACGACAGATCGCGTGCTAGGATCGAGTGTCACTCGACATGGGTATCGCGTTGAAGAGAATTTTGGCGGACATACCTATCCGCGGGATGGCACTTCGCAAATGTAAACAAGTACAAGTGTATTAACTGTGCCATTACGTATGCCAAATATTCTCTAATTCTATCCTCACCCTCGCGTGAAGGAACAAGCGAGAAAAGGAGAAAAGAGTCTCTGCGCGAAGCAAAGGAGAAGCGAAAGAGGGTGGGGGAAAAAAACGGGCAAGGAGTTTCAAAACATTCGTAACGAAAGCTTTACAGACTTAAAGATACCTCAGGTTTATTTCATACGAACGTACAGCATACACACCTCGTCGTCCTGTTCGAAGCGACCGACCGGTCGAAATTATTATTTCCTTTTTTTTTTTTGCACCGTTCTCCACAACGGCGAAAACAATCCGCCGTTCGTCACGTCGCTTCGGATCCGGACGACTGACTGACGAACACCGAACGCTACAAAGTAATATGTATCTCTCTCGCGATATTAACGTCAATGTTTACTTAGTCAAAGCTCCCCTCGCGACGGGATTGTCGCGCGGCGATTCGGGACACCGTGTAATATACATTAGCGAATTACACCGCGGGGATTTGTTTAATCGGCGGCCTGAAGAGACTTTCGAGATCGCGACGAGTCGTCGGCGGTCGCATTCGTCGCCGCGTAGCCTAAATCAGATGACTCCCCGTTTGGTGACAACAAGCAACGCGAGCCCTCGCGAGCATCGTCGTCCGAGGATGTTTGATCGTTGGGCGCTCGGACGTCGATCGCGTCGCTCGTGACGAGAATTTGTCACCGATTGATCGACAAGCGGGACAACACTCTGTTTGCGTTTGAGCGTCTCGGGGAACAACCGTGCGCATCGAGCGTGAGAGAAAACTCGCATTTCTCTCGCTCTCTCGAAAAAGCCAGCTGCGCTGCATACATTCGCAATAATCGCAAAAATTCCCCGATTCAATCAGATCAGCATCGGGCTTTCGATCGATTCGACGGGCGGGCCAGTCGTTTACACGCGAGCGATCGTCTGTGACCGCGGGGTAATGGGGGAAGAACGGATGAAACGTCCCAGATTATTCGGGAGAAGAGAGATACCACCCTGTCAACGGTCACACGACGATCGCTTCGCACAGGGAGGGTTGATTTAACGATACGGAGCTCTGTCCAGCATCGTTCGCCGAGATATCGAAAGAAGGATTGTGTTGCGGGTTAGAAAGTTAAATGGCCGGGATTATCATACCAAAACGGATCTCATATCGATTTAATGAAGTGTAATTTTTTTTCTCACACGGTTTGTACGGCCGAGCCCCAGCTTGCCGAACGACAGCGCTCCAGATTGTATCGTGAAGAAAATTATTAGACGCGAACGGTAGAATCTGCTGTATGCGACCTGGGGATGGCGTTTACGGAGGAGGGTGGCTTTTTGAGAGATCGTAGCTCAACGAGCTTAGACTATTTGCGCTAGGCCGGCCGTACAGCGCGCGAAGACATATTATTATTATTAATATTATAATATATATTATATTATATATTATATGATTATTATTATTATTAATTTTTATTAATTATTATTATTAATTATTATTGCATTCATCGTCGTCGTCATCTTCATCTTAACCCTTAACACAATGATTAGCGTTACTCACAGTACGTTAAGTAATTGTTAAAAGCGCGAAATCTTTATTAATATTACGTTAGAACCGTTGATATATTGCCCCGCGTTTAAGAGGGTACACTTTCAGGACGGATCGCGCGTTCGGAGTGATCTAGAAACATCGAGCAGACCATGAGATCAGAACAGTCTCGCAAGACGTGCAACCAGCGACTCTATCATTCTTATATCCGTATAATCGCTGCAAGGAAAGCTTCTATTTATCGATAATGCGTGTAATTATAATGCTGCGGTTATGTCGCATTATTTGACACTCGATTATTCTAACGTATATGACTGAGAAATTACGATGCAACACGTTAATTACGTTTGAGTGTATAAATTTTATCGTTAAGACATCGTAATAAAAGAATCTAACAAAACCGTATATCCACTTATTAATTCATCTCATCCGTATGTATACGTCTTCTTTCTTTCTCGTAGAATACGGCATTCGCAAGCGCGCGTCAAGATTAATTTCGGCATGTATCTCTCATCTGAAAATTGTGATCGACAACGCGCGCAATTTACACGCGTGTCACAGACTCAACTATCGTTTCTCTATGAAACCTGTTTTATTTATTTTTATTTACGCTCGTAAATATACCGTTCATTTTTACCGTCCCACAAATAATAATAAAAAAAAGCGATGCGAATGACTTGGAAACAAAACGGAAGACGCGTGGAAGAAAAATGTGACAACACGGTTCTGCGCAAATGTTAGTCGTATTCTGACTTTTATGTTCTGATAGAATATCATACGGGATCCTGAAAAATTAAGTCCGGGATCCATTAAGTTTCCCCGCTACTCGGGTAAACGACGGATCCTTCCCAGTCGACACAATTTGTAACTGCTATATTTATATTTTGGGAATAATACTTTATATAACACATATTTCGTGATATTTATACACTGAGAAAAAAAAACTGTTAACTAAATACGTTTAGTTGCATATGAATTACTTAGTTCAAATGTTAATTTATTTGAGTCAAATACACGGTAGTAATTCGAATGAATATCTGTAGTTATGTTAAATGACATTTCTTTGAATTAACAAACGTTTGCTTGACAACCCGTGACCGCCGCATTTAGTTGAATGAACTAATATTTTTTTAAGTCAACAAATTTTTTTTCTCAGTGTATCATAATTACTTGTATCTATTACTTTCTTTTATATAAAAATGTGCAAATGCTGCATATTATTTATATAACAAGTATGTATGACGCTTCAATACATAGAATTTAAATACTGGAACTATATAGACGTTATGCAAAAAAAAATAATTAATTATAAGATGATATAAATGTACCATCATTATTTTTGAAAAAAGATGAAATTATGATACAACATTGTTGCAACTTTCACATTATATAAAATATGATATTGAAACATAGCTATTATGTAGTGAATACATAACTGTGCCGACTGGGGTGATACGTGCGAATGATCCAGGTAATACGTCGGCATTGTTTCTGTGGTAATATTTTTTTTTCTTTTCGGCTGCGAAAAGCATCGCAGTTGTGCTCTTGCTCAATGCACACACATACGTTATATGACAGATTTGCGTCCGTCGGGCGCCAGATATCACCAAAAGATAGTTCATGTTCGTCGCCGGTCATCAGATACCTCGGGTGCTCGCGTGATATAATGAGACATAATCGCAGCTTCACTCTCGTCGCGTAAATCTTTACACTAGGTACTGTACGTAGCGTATAGTCGACTTGAACACCCGTTTTACGCGAAAAAATATTTCAAACGCAACCGAACCGCGATAGCTTAATGAACCCAGGCGGAATTCCCCATGTAGGATTTTACGGTTTGCCCGGTACTGGGTTATTACTGGCTATCGGATTTCCAGCCCGGTATTGGCAGTCAACACTGACCCAATGGCATTGGATTATAATCTGATGAACTTGGAACTTGCCCAAGAATGGCAAACGATAATGGTCCACGAATAGCGAACGATAACGACTCAAGAATGGCAAATGAGTAAAAGAAATTTGTATCAAGAAACTTTTGTAAAATTAAAATTAATAAAGGAAATACAAATTATTTTTGCACTCTTTAAATCTAAAACAGTGGATAATTACTGATTATTAGTGACATACTTGGGACCGATAAATCAGTGATTATCTTATCTAAAAATCAATGAAAAATTAATGGTAATCATTAAAAATTTCTTATTAATCAATATATTAATAAATACACAATAAATTCATTGATTTTTCAGAATTATTCACTGATAATCAGTGATTATCCACTGATTCAGATTTAGAGAGCATAAGAAAGTTAAATATGAATTTTAAAAAATATAGTGTTTGTACTTGTAAATATTATTTTTTATTACAATTATCAGCGTATAACTATTTGCTAGACATGGTCCAATATCATCAATTTCTTATTAAATACTCGATCTTGGCTCTCAACATCCAGAAACGGTCCGTCACCGTGTGCCGTGCTGTATTATCGTGGAAGTAAATAGACTATTTGCCAGCAATAGCCCAGTGTTCAATGGCAGATTCTTGGCCAATGATTAACCGCCATAGATTGGTGAAGCGTTTGGCTCTATTGTGATATCTGATCATCCTATATGGGGCATCCTCGTGGGATCTATCCCTGTGCGCATAGTATAACGGCGATCGCCGTGAGAATCGCGGTTTATAGATTGCAAACTCTTTCGTAGACGATTTCTATACGATTTACAAGAGACGCGCAAGCACGCGGGCGTGGCCGAGATCATTTTCACCACGTTAAATGCATATCTTGCGGATGTTGGGTCTCGCTGTTGAATCAAACGCGTCCCGAGGCGCCTGTCGCACCTCGGGGGCGTGAACGCATCGCGACCGTGCTTTTACAACGGCGATGCCCGTTCACGGAGATCACTGTACTGCCGAATCTTTGTATTTTATCCGTTCGTCGAAGTTTCCTGTCCCCGTCGAGCGTATATACGTGTCTGCTAGCGAGTCGCGCGTGCACGGCAACCTACGCGCGCAGCGTGTCAACGAAGCGATTCGAGACGAGTGGCGGTCGACACCGCCGCGATACTCACAATAGCGATAATTACGAATTGCGTGCGAATTGCGTGCGCGCGATGACTTGGTTAAACGAAGGATAAAATCGTGTTCGCGTATAGCGTCGAAACAAACAGGATTCGCGTCGAGCGAGATCCTTAGAAGTCGTTCCAAAAATGCCTGTCCCTTGCAAGCTAGCGCCTGTCTCGCGACGAGTAAACACCGTCGTTTCGTTTAAGAATCTAATAACGTCTCAGCATGTTAACCGAATACTGTATAGGAGAATAAAAGTAGAAAAGGAGAGGATTGTAAACGCTGTAAATTGCCTTCTGCAGAAAAAAAAAAAACTGGCATTCTCCGGCGCGTTAAGATTTAAGCCGGTAGCGTAGCTTATCACTGTAGCCGGCCATAGGCCGGGAAACCGCATAATTGCACCGCCGTTTACTCAAACTTAGAGAACGTACGTACACAGCTAAACGCGCGAAATCCGTGTATATATAAATGCATAGTAGTGTATTGCGGTGTAAAGTGGTCGCGCAAGCTCCTTAGAAAAAAAACCCCAGATTTGATATTTTTTTTGCTGTACACACATCGAGAGCACATACGCCTCGTGCAATACGCGCCGCACACGCGCGGTTTAATGGTTATTAATTAATTGATTAATAACTATTAATAGAGTTAGGATCATGATCACATGAGAAGTTTACAAAGATTCGTGCTGCACAATCGAACTTCCGATCTTTTCAAAATTCGCAACACTGATTTTGAAATAGAAAGGATAGATGATCTTCCAAACAAAGAAATTAGAATCTTAAAATAAAAAAAATATTTATATTATATATATTTAAAACGATAATGAACAGAAAAAAAAATTTGAATAAAAAAATTTCTTCAAAATAATCTTAGAATTTCGCGGATCTCGGGAGTCTAATCTTGCGGCACGAAGCTCGCGTAAATTTTCCTCAGAGCAATTGTTATTTTTTGCGAAAGTTACAAGTTATGTCGCTGGTAGCACTTATGAACGCCTCCACTACGCATACGTGACAATAGAATATTTGCCGCCGATGAACGTTAAATTTGTCCAACGATTATTTTATCGCTTAACACGATTAACACGATCAGTTTGCTAAGTCTCGCGGTGCAACCTTCGGCGACGAGCATCTAAGATTTCAATGAATACACACACACATATACACACAGATAGGACAGCTTTCGTCTGCGCGTCTCAGAGGCGGGCGAATATTCTGAACTAGATGACGATTATAGTTTTGTTGAAACTCGACAAAGAGAGAAAAGATACTTTGTATTTTTCCGGAGAACTGTCCCTCTGTCTATGCTAAGAATCATTATCGCAACTTTTCGTAATAAAATCTATGCGAAGGTCAGCACGAGTATTTAAATCGACCGTACATCTCCCGCACATCGCGCCAGTGGCGAATTTTGCCGGTACGGAGGAAATGAAACCGAGGCGAAACTGATTTTTTCTTGCGACCGGCTCTTGCAACCGACATTCCTGTTCCCGTACATCCCGTATCACATTTTGCGTAGATATAGAATTATCATGATTTCCAAGCAACTCACACAAGGTGAAACGCCAAGATCTCTGGAACACAAAGTCCACAACATATCGCGAATCGTCGAATCGTTGAACTTTCTCATGCACCAATGATTCTTCATAGCGAAAAAAGAATTTATAGTAGATATTTACGATATATTTACTATAAACCTTAAATATCCATCTTTTTTTAATTTTCAAAAATCATCATTATGTTTGTGAAAATATAAGGTAATCTCCCTATTTGAGGTCAATATAACGATAATTCAAGGATCTTTTTTAAAAGACAAACACGAGCTAATTTTGTACTCGTACATGCCAAATATTTTATATTTGTACAGAACAGAAACGCTTACTTTGTAGAGTAGCGCGCGAATAAATGAAAAAGTGTGCAACAAAATAAATTTTTTCATAGCTATAGTCCAGAATTTTCTAGGAACGAACAAGCAGTAGTAGTCTCTCTGCTTTCGATTTTGCGATTCCCATTGTTTCAAAGATTTCAGAGATCTCAAAAATGAGGATGCGCCATTCGAAAGGGGCAATATATAACTGTCATTCTCAATTATCACATGGCAATGAATTTGTCTGTTCGTGCTAGGACCAAATGCATGAGAGGGTTAACGACCCGTATGACAAAGTGACAACATTGTTTAATGTGCACTGAAAATTTATTTTTTTCTTGTATTGTTGACCGATTACGAGTATCGACATTTGAGTTAAAAAAACCATTATTTATATAATATGTAAGTCTGTTATATGGCTTTGCTCATTATAAAAAAAAATCTCACTTTTGTCATCTATGTTATTTTTTAAATATATATCATAAGTACGATATTTTTAATTTTTCATACGCGAGCGTTTCCCTTAAGTTTGTTGATATTCGATATGTAAGCGCATGTGATTCACGCAAAAGCTTCTTTATGCAAGTACTGCCTTACATCTTCAATATACATATATATATATATATATATATATATATATATCAGTTGAAACAATACAAAAGTTTACACGGTAAAAATGTCAATAGCTTTTTAGGCGTCTTTACGACACCTTTTAAACTTTTGTGTTGTTTGTGAGAGAATTTATCAGAAAAGCCAGTCACGTTAAAAGGACATGTAATATACATCCATAGATTCAAGTTGCAAGATGTAATGTCATTGCGCGTATATCATTTCGCTTCTGCGATTCTCTGTGAACAATGACGCCCATTTCTAATCGCTTTAAGAAATAATTACTGAACAGATTAACGACAGCTCTTCGACATCTCGCTTAGCGCAAGAAATACTGCGATAAATTATTATAAAACGGGAAAGAAAGAGTTAAGACGAGACGAGTGGAATGTCCGAGAGTATCATGCGTTTAAGCGAAAATATGCGTTTAGAAGTTAACATAATTATATGAGAAATAAAGAAAAATATATTATATTAAAAATATTTAAAAATTACGGATTCTCTTTTTGAGATTAAGTTTCGCTTTGAGATTTATTACAAGTTGATATTACATATGACACATTGTAATCGTTTGAAAAAAAGATCAACTTATTTTATTAGTATGGTTTGGTTCTTATTAATTTTACGATTAGCAAAAATCTTGATTTAAACATTTTATACGTTGAAACGCGAAGTAATGGCGAACAAATAAATAAATATTTAACGTTAAAAAAAAAGAAATCGCAATCTATCAGAATGCTAATCGAATTACTGTGTAAGTCTTTCGAAATCATTATTGTTATAAAAATGCATATTAAAATAATATCAAGCTAGGGCGTAGTAGTTAATTGTTGACGACGACGATGACGACAACGACGACGACGCGATGACGATGATAAAGAGAGATAATAATATACCCCAGACATACGATTAATATTTTATTGAACCTTATATTTTATTAATTATTATATATATACACACACACATCAAACATAAAACTATATCGATACGATTATGTATAAATGCTACATATACGTATAGAATATATGTTATTACAAATTCTTCTGTATATTCACGACTTGTTATTTTAATTTCCTATTTGTATGATTTTGGATATTTCTCAAATCTATTCATAATTAAGATTCGACATCAACTATGTTATTTTAAGTCTTTCAAGAAAATCATTCATAAAAAAGATACGTTCAAATTTAAATTGTATTACATGCAATTATGAAACTATTTTAGTGTTTATCATCATTTTGACAAATAATTACAAATAATTAATCTTTTGACTGGCTCTCTGTGAGCCAGTCGAAGATTTGAAGACCCAAGCGAATTTTCTATTTTGAATTAGTCTGCCTTAATTTCGGACACGTATAAAAAACATTTCGAATCAAATAATTGTAAAATCGTATTCTTGAATGTTGGAAGAGTGTAAAAGAATTTTTTTCAGATTTTTTAAAAGCCAAAAACCCTTTTAAAAACACTATCAAACAGTGACTCGGTTGAACTGGGGGGGGGGG
>QKQZ01040496.1:0-23587 GCA_003595255.1 Solenopsis fugax
ACCATCGTCAATCCGGCGGATCGCGCGGGCGCGCGGGCCGCTTCGATCCTCTCCGCACGGCCTCGGTCGTGCTCGGCCACATCGCTCTCCGGGGGATGAAATCCCCCTCGCGGTGCGCGCTGGTCCACGCAGCCTCCCTCGCGTCCTTGTGCCGTGGCTGACGTTCCTTCCTTCCGAATGCGCGTGGGCGCACGGACAAATCCGGGCGTTTACCCTGAATGAAAGGTCACCGTTGACTTCTTAGCGAGATCTCGTGCGATAATACGTTACTTTGATGTGGGCGCGAATCAATAATTGGTGTTTGCCTTCGAGTTTGAAGACCGGGAAGATCTTAGTAGTGCAATATGGGAGATATACGAGTATTACGTGCGTGTTTCTTTTTAATGACACCCGATTTCATGTCAAAATCGCGCTCATATAGGATTTTTAAAAGACGTCTAAAAACTTTTATTTACAGAAATTTACAGAAACAGTTATATAAATGTGATTGTGCTCTCTCTACAAAATCATATATCTCAAGAAAATGTATTTTAAATAATTTGTTAATTATAAGCGATTTTTTTTCCTATGCAAAATTTTAATTCCACTAATCATTATTCATGTTAAGTTGATCGCGTTGTACTTAAAACCGAAGCGGCAAATATCTGTTGCAGAATTCGTGGTATATTCTTAAGATCCATGCACACAAACGCACGACCAGAAGGCATCTCCTTCATCAATCTAAAAATAACATAAATATTTCAGTTAGTATCGATAAGATTAAGAAAATACAAGTAACAAGACGATAAATTTTTTATCTAGTCGTAAAACCACCTAGTCGCTTGGTCACCCAACGATCCAATAAAAATCGCGTAGGCATTCACGTCCGCGTTGGACATTAATAATTTTGCGAATCGTTTAGGAGAGATCCCATAACGATCTAGATTCGCATCCGAGAGTACAACTACGATGGATTCATCGGAATCCTCCTTCGCCAGACTCGCAATTGCGTGCTGCGTCGCCTGCAATGTATTGTCGCCGGACATGCAAAATTGCGAGTGAGCGTGCATCGTCTACGAAGACAAAATAGCTCGTTAATTAAATCGTACGGCTTATCCATGAAAGGCAACAAATCTACTCACCTTAATCACCTCTAGTCGTCGTTTATCGTCTGAGGGCGGTTGTGTACGATCGACAAAGACAATACGGTAATCGTCGCCGGAATGGCCGACGATGTCATATTGGAATTTACCTTCGTATCCGCTGAAAGCCTCCATTACCATGACACAGGCCTCCAACTCGCGATCCAGCCGACCGTCGTAGCCGTTGAACCTGTACATGCTGCCGGACACGTCCGCGACGAGTTTCAATCGCTTCGGCTTCAATTGCGGGGCGCCTATCTCCGGCTCCTTCTCCGCCCTGCGTCGATATATCGTTTTCTCACCCGTTAATCCCTCAATTAACTTCGTATCATCTAGCTCGCCCGATGTCTGATGCCTGCACCATTGTCGCTCGTTGCTTTTTGCCTGCAGCGATCCTACAAATGGCATGCGAGCGTGCGATACGCGATAGGGAAACTAATTTCCATAAATGCCAAATTTAGGACTTGGGACGCTCACCTAATATGACCCTCAGGGCCTGCACCTGATTGTGAACCGCGTCGCTAAACTGAGTGTACAGCTTGTGGTCGTATTCGCTCATTTTTATATCCTTGAGTCGCTGCTTGAACGCGCGAAGGCCCATCTCGCGAGCGGCTTTCTTTATATGTTCCGGCACCGCATTCTTTTCCTCGTCACTGAGTTGATGCACCGTGTGTCCAGCGTCCAGCCGATATGGACCTCCCTTTCCACCTAAACCCGCTGTATCTCTACCTAAAATATAAATTCATGTATTTCCTAAAGCGATGGTTGTTGATGATTAGGCACAGTTGTGTGTTGATGACGAGAATAATATTAATAGAGATACTTTAACATTATCCACATTATCAATCTTCATCATCAATACAATAATATGTAATTTTCCCTTAAATTTTATCTTGTTCATTATATCTCGTTTAAATATACCCGTACCTCCAGTTCCTCCGGTCCAAGTATTACCGCCCACGTGTGGTTCATTACTCTTATCGACTTTTCCGTGTTTCGGCCCGCTGACATCCTTCCCGGAATATCTCTCTTTAGTGATCTGCATTTTCTCCTCGCCGGCGCCTATCATTTTACGCCACGCACCTAACGACTTTTCTATATTCGTAATTGACGTTTCCCATAAACGGACGCAGCCACCGGCGTCTATTGTGACGAGACCTTCGTTCGACGTCAGTGACGCATAAAGCGGAAGGTCCTTCGCATACAGCCACTGTGTCAATGGCGAGACATTAACCGGTCTGTATAAAAGATATATAATGATTTTCTCAGTTGTTTTATCGAAAACGCGTAATAATAATAAAGATATACAGACATATAGACATAAAGATATACATTCTAAAACTCGTAAAAAACCTAAAATACTATGGCAAGAAAATTCTCAAAAAATTAAGTTAAAAAAAATAGTTGTTCGTAAATTTTTATTTATTAGTTTTTTAAGATATAAGGATTTAAAGTTATAGCGAATTCGATTGGACTGCACCAATGCGCACTGATGCACATTAAAGTCAATGTACATGAATTGATGTAAGATGTGTGTTCAGTATAAATAGATAAACAGATTAAATGATGAAATCTTCAATATTCTTTTATGTTGTTTGATAAAATACAAGTATTAAAAACTTTATCAGTCGAGATATTTGCAGTTTATTTTTATTCTAGATCAATGTACAATGGCTTTAATATGCACTAGTGCACACTAGTGCATCCGACCGAATTCGCTATTAGTCAATAAAAAATTACGTTCACCTATCATGTGATCACTAATACTATTGCGCGCGCAACATGCGGACATGTAACTAAATCTAAATGTAGTTTGTGATTGACTAACTTTAAACCCTTATATCTAAAAAAAAACTATGTTTGAAATAAAAGTTTACAAATAATTATTTTTCTTTTATTTAATTTTTCACAAATTTTTTTGTGAATTATCGCAAATTAATTTATTGTAATGTTATTTTAATTAGTAAATTTCGGGACAGTTTGTATATGGTATTATATCAATATTATTTTTCAAGATATTAAAAATGTGAATAAATAAAGTTCTACAACTCTCATTTTTCACAGCACAATACTTGTGCTTGTCACGAGTTTACTTACTCCGGAATAGGTATGTACCGCAGCTTGTGGTTTACCGTGTCGACTATCTCCAAGTAACCGGAAATTCCTGCGTGTTTCGTATCCTTTGGATAAACCTCGTCAGGCACTAGCCTAGGCGAGATCGTTCGAATCACCTGCCCATTCTGCGTAACGATGGGCGTTATGAAGCTGCGCGTTCTTCCTCTCCTTGGCCAGAAGTGCAGCTCGTTAGAACTGTCTAAATCGGGGAAGCCCGTCGCTATACCGGCATATGTGTTATCGGTCACTAGGAGTCTATTCGGACAGTCTATTTTCTGCTGAAGAGCTTTGCTCAGCTCTGTTTTGTGCAGACTACTCCTGCCGCAATTCAAGACAGTGCCGGTCTTTAGATCGACGCTGTTAGATTCATCCAACTCGCGTAACACGTTCGGGCACGGATCAGACTCAGAGGATTTCGTAAGGATGTACTTGTCCTTCAACGCGCTCTGGATTAACCATTTCCTGTCGGACGCGAGTAAGACCGATTCGATGTTGCACGGCAAATTCATCGAATAAGCGCACATGCTCTGCAAATTGATAACTTCGATTTTGTCGTGGTCCTGCGTATACAAGACAATCAGATTATGCGATTGGAGTAGATCTGTCTTCATCTGCCACAGAAAGTTCTTGTTCCTGAAGGCGCTCGATATTCTGTCGCTGGCGACATCCAGAAAGGACGAGAACTGCAGTTCTCGAACCGAATCCTCGTTTACGTTTACCACAAGTACAGAATTGCTCTAAAAACGATCAGTTCCGATAAATGCTGCCACGAGCGAGAGAGAGATTTATGTTACTAACGTATTACTTACAGTTTGTTCGTGAACTAAAATGTCTCCGAGATTGTCAACCGCAACATTATAGAACGGCATGTTGCCTCTAACGGGGCTGATCAAGCCTTGCAACGATGTTTCGCGAATCTGTTCGGATTCCGGCGTCATGCTAAATAAGCTCAAAGGATTCGACGTAAGAACGTGTATCCTGTCATCCGTACCATCCCCTTTATTTCCATTCGCAACCGCCAAAGCGGTCACCGTGCTGTTCTCGCTAATGGGTATTGTCCAGTAACTTTGAAGTTCCGTGAACCAGGCCGATCTGGCCTCAACTCGATCTAGAGTTCGATCGTACTGCGCCGGAAATGTTGGCGGTTTCAGCTTAACGTACCTTTCCTGAACGGGAATATTTTGAAACGTGCTCGAAACGTTCCAACTACCACAGATCTTCATCTCGGGCAAAGGTATTCTGCAATGGAAAAGGGGGGAGAACATTGTGCGCGTGTAAATGTGTTAATATTTCTCGCATCTTTATTTTCCTCGCATTTTCATTTATTAATATACACAATGTAAAACCGCTGTGTAAAACTGCTAAAATACATTACAAAATGGTCCGAATTAATTATATTTTTCTAAGGCCTGTGTCTATTTGATTGATAAATATCTTGCAAAAAAATACATAAAAAAAAGTACATAAAGATTATCTTACTCCTTAGCTAAGGCGACATTGGTTGGACTCGTTCCAACGGGAATTCCATGCTTATGTAGCACGGTTACCAAAGTGTCGAATATTTCCTGGCTATATCGATCAAAATCGAAGACGTTGCGCACTACAGTGCCCAATGGTTCGTTTGGGAATTTCTACAATTAAAAATGTGTCAATTACATTGTCATCGATCCGTGGTCCTGAAAAGTCCTCGTATCAGCTCACCTCTAGATGTTTAACTATATTAACAACTTCTCGGGTCGAATAAGGATACGAGACTAGGCCTTGGTCGGCCATGCTTCTCAGCTCGCCGAAAGCTTTCACTAATCTATGTATCGTCCGCTCGTCTATGTGCGGACCGTACTGCTTCAGGAGCTGAATCTCACTTCGTATACTCGGATTGTCGACGGAATGCGTGCTGAATAGGTCTCCCAGAGCGCCGAAAAAGTCATTGCCCAAAAACGGGAAACCCGGTCTGTTCGCCAACACGATCATCCTGAAGTCCGGATGCATGGATATGCTGTTTGCGTTGCGGGCGTTGCCGCTGTCACGCGGAACAATTCGTCTCCCGTCCGACAGAATCATTTCGCCCGATTCCACGAGGGTCTGAAAATGACAGGATTCGTCTCGCGATTCACGACCGACAAAGTGTTCGCGCCATAATAGCTCTATACTATCGTCGAGTACGTACTTTCAATATACACGTCACATGCGTGGGCGCTTTGTCCGCCTCGTCGACAACGAGGACGTGGCCCAGTTTAACGGCCTGCACGAGTGGCGAGTCCTCGTAAACGACTTTGCCGTCCCTGACCATCGGCTGCAGGGTCAAAGTTTGCACGGTCGTGTCTCGATGCAGCTGAATATACTCGCGCGGCCTGTTCAGCAGCTGCAGCAGCCGGTCCATGATCTTGTTCTTGCCGACGCCCTGATTACCAACCAATAGGAGGTTTTGCCCCAGACTGAAGTCCTGCAGCAGCCGCTCTAAAAGCGCGACGTGTTCCGGCACGTCGTAGAACACGATGTCGGGTACTTTACTGAGCGCCGTGGTGCGATACCGATCTGCAACAGTATCACCGATCTTTACGGAGTCTTCCGTAACCGAACACTCGATCGTCGAATCTGCCGTGGACTCCGGCGGAACGATGCCAAGGCGACGGCAAGAGTCCTCGAGAGCTTCTTTCGCGATCGTCGGCAAGAAGCGCGCCAGACACGCGCGTTGCACCGCGTTGTAAGCGTCGTCGCACCGAAATCGGTGCATTCGCTCCGCGATTCGCAGAAGCTGCCGAGTGCTAAGCGACCCGGCCAAGGACAATAGGGTTGGATCGTTAGACGAACGTAGGACATGCGCTAATTCTACGATACTTAGCAACGCTTGGCTGGGTTCTCCGAACTGTAACAGAATATTCGATGAATCTCTACTCATGAATAAGACGCGTCGATGCTGCAAGCTCTACCGAAATCACCTTCGATCGAATAATATGAATCTCCTCGCGCTTGTCGAGCGGCCTCATTTCGTGGAAGAGGAACAAACTGAGCAGCTCAGAGTTCAACCACTGACCGGACGAGCTGTTGACGATCGGCGGCTCGGCCAAGGCTATCAACCTGAAGGCAGGATGGATTCGCAGGACACCACGATCGCGCATCTCCTCGTCGGTTCTATTATACTCTTTCTTTATTTCGTCGTAACGATCGGCTCGTATGAGTCGCTTACCGTCGTGCAACTGCAGCTCCCGATCGTGGACTAATCTAAGGGCAAACGTTATCGTTGCTTGAGGCCCACGTGTTAAATATCACGATCCGCGAACGCGATTACCTGTGCAATATAGCTAAGGTACTGGAATGTATCCTGTTGATGCCGTCCAGCACGGCCAGTTTGCCGTGGAGGGCCGCGTCGACCAGCGGCGAATCTCTCCAGACCGTGTCGCCGTTAAGCGACGTGGTCCGTTGTTGTATCAGGTCCCTGGAAGTCATATCCTAAGAAAATATTTCAATCGTTTCATTTCTCGAACAAACTGTCGCGATCACTGTCGCGCGTGGTTCTTTTAAGTTGGAGCTGAGATCGTTAGTTACTAGTTCTTATCGCAAATCGGAAACTAGCGTGTCACCTTCGCGAAAAGTGTCCGAAACTTGCCTGATAAAGCACTATTGGCTCCACTTGATACCCTAATAAATCGGCGAGCCGTCGGACGGTGGTGGACTTGCCGCAGCCTTTCGGTCCGATCAAGCAGAAATCGGATGCCAAATGGGATTCCAGCATGCTCGCCAACAAGTCATTCTGATAATTAGTCTCTATATAATGATCATTATTGGCGTTACTAGATAATTGGCTCATGCCGCAGGGAACCTATTTGCAAAATCGATTCAGATACTCAGTAACGATGGTCAATAATTAATGCAGAAATGATGCAAGCGAGAATAATTATTTATAGCTTACGTGGAAACTTGTTTTCGCGTTATCGCGTTTTATGCTGATCTCCAAGAGATCGTCAGCTTTCTTGGTACTGTCTACTTTACTAATAATGTCATGATTCGTTTTGGTTTCGCTCAATACGCTAAATGTTCCAAGGATATCCTCGACGGCATTTTGACCTTCTTTGCCCAAAAATAGTTTGTACGGATAAAACCTATAGAAAACATCGTACACCGACAAATCCGGGCTTTTGTCCTGGGCACAGACATGCGAAATTAATGCAAAAATGACGACAGAATATCGATGCAAAAACTAGAAATTTACCATAATTAAAGCGGCCGACGACAAATTGTCCAAAGGAAAATCTGGCAGGCCTATGGTGAGAGCTTCTTGAGTAACTAGTGCATGAGCACACGATAACAATTGCGACAATTTTCCAGCGTCGACGTTCGGCGCTGAGTTTCTCAAGACCTCGAATTGTTCCTTAAAAATCAAATCTCGATACATATGGCATATCCCCAAAAAATATACTAAAATTTAAATTGTCAAAATTTTCGTAGCCTCTCACTTTCTATAAAATGAGTCTATTGATACTTGACACTATTAAAAGAATATAATGATGTTATATATATTATATTTAACGACCAGCCAGAAGAAGCGATCGAAATTTCGATCATTAAACGCGTAAAGAACTTACTGCTTAATATTATTACGCTCACGGGGAAACTAATAACAGCCTGATAACATTTCGCGCTCGAGCATTGCAACAGTCACTCGGCCGACGGAAGTTCCTAACTCGGAAAGTTTAGAGGACTGTTGCAGAGTGTAATACATTTAACGTTATTTAACGGTCTATCTGCGGTGCGTTGAACTACTCGAATTCGGTGCAGAGAGTTATCTTCCCACTACTTCTCCGGCTTCGTCGGCACAGCGGGTATTCGAGGGAGAGGAAGAGAGAAAGGAACCGGCGGAAACATGCACGTGAGGAATGTTATATATCGCGATTCGGTACGAAACGGTCCTCCTTCCGAGAGAGTGATTAACACCGAGAGCTTTCCAACGTTGCGCGCCCGAGCACCGAGTGAATAACTACCACTCGGCACGGAAGCCCTGCGAGAGATATACCCGCCCATCCTCGGAATTTCCATCGAAAACTTTCAATCGGCCCGGGTTATAATCTCGAGCCCTCGATCGGCCGTAATTGCGGCGTTGGTGGAAATGTGGTTTTCGTGACTCGTCCCCGGCACCCGCGGCGAAAATAGAAGAAACGAAGAATCAATTTCATCGAAGCGTCCCGTAACTCCCTCGCTCGACACCACACGTTCGATGTTATTACGCACGTCGCACTCCGTTGTCGTACTCCAGTTCGGTTTCTCGCCGTTATCAAACGCGCATTGCGTCAATTTCGAGACGGATAAATAATAATCGATGACCGACCCGTGATATAATCGCGATTAAACTTCGAGCCTAACGTAAAGCCCGAGCTCGGAAAAGTTTGCGGTCTTCTTTCAGAGATGTGTCACCGGGCTATCAGGACATTAACTGGCTATTTCGCAAACACGCGATTCCCCATTTCCAGCAATTTCCATAGTTCAATGCACTCGCGTCGGAGCTTAAGGACACCGTATTTGTATCCGACAAAAGACTTTCATTATTTCAACAGCGATATCTTTGCAGCTTTAATTTCACTTTGCAGAAATGTAATGATATAATTTCGGTGTATATTTAGATAAATGAGGTCGATTCCAGTTATCATAAGTATTGCTGTGTAAGCTCAAGTATTAGCAGCGCATCTACAATTCGCAACGATAATCGCTAGTGGGTCACGGCAGATTTAAATGGCAGCATTTTTCCGAAGGACATCCATCAGCTGTAAAGTCAAAGTTCCATTTTAATATGACGACTTTCGCGATGATTGATTATTAAACGATGATGCCGTGTGTGTAGAAAATAGATGTTCGCGCACCCCTATTTCTCCACCAAGTTTTATTACTCTGAAAATAGCCGACCGGGCATATTATAGAGCTGTCTTGTGCGATTTCTAAACACGACGCTCTATTATTTTCGTTCGCCATTGTGGTGACTGCCTGGAAATTCGCGGAGGTGGCACATAAGTCAACGAAGTCACGAGTAATACCATATATAATCCATATAAAACACAAGACTAACTCTGACCTAATTTAAATACGTAATATATAATTATATACTTAAGTAATAAAATTTGATAAAGTAATAAAAGAGATATTAAAGAAATTCTTCGTACTTCTGTTAAAATAAAAATTAAAAACAAAAAGATAAAGAAATATTCTTCCTGCGATTGGATAAGAGAATGTAATTTAAATTAATTTTATTAATATAATTTAATTATAACTTTATATTTATAATATTTAAAACATTTTTCAAAGTCTTAAAAAGATTTTCAAAGATTTTCAAAACAAAGCTTTGATTCTGCACGAAAAATCATAGCATTATAATTTTGACTTTATCTTTGTTTAAAACAGCTCTAAATTATCCGTGAATACTTTGACATATGTGTCTGTGCGTTCGTTTCTGCGCGTGACAGTAATTTCTACAAAGATGCAATATGTACATTACGCTTCGTGACGGATAATATTCGTTTCATGAGAAATGGTTTAAATACTCCATGCCGTGTAATTATTTTGAAGTTTTAAATGATCTTTTTCATGAGTTTATTATTAACTGAGTTCTATTCAGTTTCCGACCGACGTAAAACAAGGCGATGTCTCCGTCGACTCCAATTCTCTTGATAGACAATTACCAGGTTTGCGACCTGGCTCCGGATTAACTCTCGGCGAAAACGCTATTTATCGCTGAAAGCTCGTCGAGATGTATCGCAAAGTACAGTTAAACCGAAAGAGAATAATGTCCTGTGTAAATTTTATGCCAACTTATTAAGAGGATTTCCTAATCTAGAACGTGAAAAAATAGCCTATTTTTTTAAAGATTTTTTTTAAAGAAAACTGCTGCATATATTCTTCTACGTTATTACGCATCTACTTGTATATTTAATATTTACAAGTTTTGTATGACGAAAAATTTATTAGTTTTTATGTTACGTAAATTTAAAAACAAACACATTTTCAAACTGATTTGATTTCTCAAAAACTACTAAAGCTAGCGATTGGATCTTTTATAAATATGTAAAGTACACGTCTGTTTATCAAATAAACTAGGATAAATGAAGAATATTGTAAATTATTAAAATGCGGCCGTTTTAAAAAATAAATATCGTTTTTTAACAAAGTCAATTAAATTAAACATCTAAAAAAATAATTTATTTATAAAAAATAATTAATATAAATATATATATCGCAATGATCCTAATTAACGTGATAAACAATTATTTACATATATGCAAAAATTGAGATCGACAGCTTCAGTAGTTTCTGAGAAATCATGTTAACTAATCTGAAAAATATATTCATTTTTAAATTTACCTAGCATAAAAATTAATAATTGTTTAGTCATATCAAAATTTATAGATATTTACTAAATATTTATACACTGTTAAAAATGTCATGAAATTTAATGTATTTTTAAATTACATATCAAATTTAATGTACGTTAAATTTAATATATCTATAACTAAAAAGCACGTGCATGAAATTTAGTGCACTTTGGACAACATGAAATTTACATTAAATATACGTTAAATGTTTTTAATGCACTTGCTCGAAATTTGCTTCCGTTACATTACATTAAATTCTGTTACCGATTTTTAACAGTGTAAGCAGGTGTGTAGAAAAAATATGTGCAGCAGTTTTCTTTAAAAAGTTCCCAAAGATAGGCAACTTCTTCGCGCTTTAGACTTGAATGCCTCCTTAGAAATTAAATAATATAAGAAATTAACAGCAGAATTAGAAGTTTTTTTTTTCATACTGTCTTCATTGAATGAAATAACTCGAAAGTTTTGGAAATGACATACCGGACACTTTTTTGTACATTTAAAAACCAGACGTATAATAATTATTTAACTTATTTATTTATAAGTTAAATAATTATTACACCGAACTTATTTATAAAAATAATTTGTGATATTGAAGCCACAATTAATTTAATAAATACCTTACTTCTGCAGCATCTATTGAAGACGCGCATTACGCCGAGACTACTACCGTTTCACGTCTCGACAAACGTCATAAAGTACACGAAGTCTTTAGCAATGATAATTACACTGTCACTTGAAAAAATGAGCATGTAAACTGTTTATTAAATATCATTATAAATATTCGCTTTGCTTCTTTTTCCTTCCGTGCCGGCAAACAAAAACCCACAACGCGACATCGAGGAGGTGACGGTAAAAAGAATGTCAGGTGCAGATGAAACGATGACACACGAAAATGGGAACGCGCGTTTGACCGGCGGATTCCAGCATTCAATCGCAGGCCAGGGATTCCAACGAGGACGCCCGTTTCTCGACGGAATTGAAGCTCGGCATGACGATGTGCAGCTGCAGGCGGCTAGGCGGCGACCACTCGACCGAGCGATCGTCCCGCGAGTCATCCTCGTCGTTCCTGGCATCGTCATCCTCCGCGCTCGAAGCTCGTTCCTTCAAACCTACCTCGTCATCCTCTTCCCGAACCTCGTCCCCTTTCACCTTATCTTTCACCCTGGATAATCGTTTTCGCGAGAACTTTGTCTCACACTCCAACTTGAAATTCTTCTGCAACTTGTAATTCTGCACGACTACGCGCTCTCTCTCCGTGAACGCCGAATCTTCGCGCGTCTGCGAGAGATGTCTCCTCCTCCTCCTCCAGCGCCGATCTCCATCTTCTCGGGCTCCTCTCGAATCCTCCTCCGTCTCAATCTCGTAGTCCTGCGCCCTTCCGGAGAGGTCCAGCCACTGCAATACTCTTTCGGACAACGGATTCCAATGTGTGTGATCCGATGATCTGTCGACTTGCTTGTATTCCGTCATCGCGGAGAACGCGTCTCGCTGCAAGCGCAACTGCCCGATACTGCTGCTGTTGCAATCGAAGCTCTCATCCCTCGGGAACGTCGTTTCTTCGTTTTCTAACTTCGTTCGGTAATTCACACGGTCCTCGTCCAGCTTGCCGACGTCGTTCTCCACGTAGATCTCCAGAAGGCCTCCGCTTTTCTCGCCGCACATTCGCGTGCAGGGTGGAGCTGACTGTCTGCGCACGAGCCTCGGCGGGATCTTGCTGTCCAGAAAATTCTTCTCCACCACCACGTGCAGATTCATGAAGCAGCTATTCAAGCGATCCAGTCTAGCCTCGGCCTGCTGATGTTTCACGGGGAAACTCTTCTCCACGGACGCACGCGGATGCCGTAGCCGCGGATTAACGACGGGATCGTCCGGCGATAGGACGGCGTGACGCATACCGTCCACCCAGACGGTTCGAACGAATAAAGGCCTCTCCGACGATGCCCATATAGCCGGCATAACGTGCGATTTGATGTGTACAAGGATATTAATAATTATTTATCTCGAGCGGCAAATAACGTATCAAGGTCCGATAAAAAAGAAACCTTAGAGTCAATCAATTTTACTATTATATCCTAACACTGCGCAATATCCTAACAATTGCAACATTAGATTAAAATTTAATCTGCTTCCAGTATATCATTTAACGCATTTTTTTTTTGGAATATAAATTGGCGATGGCGAAAACCCGATAAATCAACGCTTGGCAGTTGACATCTCTTTAATATTTTTTAGTAATGAATAAACGAGAGTATACGCATTTCGTGGATAACGTTGTCACGACACGTTAAAAAAAATTCACAAAAAATTTTAAACGACGGAGAGAGAAAAAGTGTAATCTAATTACATTCGCGACTGACGTTACCGCGCTGATGTCGACCTGGAGAACCGACTCGCGCGGATTCGCGTATCCTTCTTTAATACGTAAAGCTCGTTCGAATCGTATCCGACGTATCGACTCGCAGGCGTACACGGGAGGACAGGGTAGAGTTTCGACTGCTTGGGACACGCGATCCGAGCCGCGCGATGCCTGTGACCATGGCGCAGCCACGAGCCCGCGTTTATATGCGAATGAGAGGAGCACCGGAAGGAAGGGATAGGACGCGGTGCCCCCGCGGCGGAGGGGTTTTCGTGCGACCTCCGCACCCCATGCCTAATGGTACGCCACTCCCGGCCCCATAAATCTCAACAAAGTTTCGTCCGAGTTATACCGGTCGCGCGCGACCGTCTCCTTCGAGCGGATAGTTTTACATACGACATTCCCTCGAAGCCCCTTACCCACGTTGCGTTATCAAATTGTTGCTTTCCATGTACTTTTATAACAGTCGCATCTGATAGCCGGACGACTGAGAGCATAATTGAGACATAAATCAGGTCCTCGTGTCCCTTAATTGTTGGGGAGGCAATTTTAAATAATGGGCTAGGCAATCGTGTACGAATACGTACGATCGCGAATTTGCGCGACCAAGTTTTGATGAAACCGCATCGGCTATACAATCAGAAACTTGTTTAATGACTTTTCTAAACGTTACTTCTCGACTTCTGCGCGTGATATAATCCTGAAAAGGTAAAGTCGATAACATTCAACATTTTGACGCTTCTCGCGAAACGACAAACGGTCTCTATATTTTGTTAATTGTTTCCTGGCCAAAATTCCATGAATCTTTTTAAACGCGCATTTGCTGAGAGTGGGTATACTTACCTCGAACGTCGGTGGCGGAATGTGACGGGCCTGAAACCTAGATCTAAGAGGAGGATCTAGAGGATGGCCGGGGTATCGCGGTGACGGTAAACCAAGTGCTATTACTATAAAATCTTCGCTGACTCGCACGAGATGCCACTTGTCTAACTCCGCCTGAGTGTGTATCTGCAAATAAATTTTCCGCACATTATTTACAAATAATTACGAGTTTAGATACATAGAAAGAATTTTTTATTGAATTTACTCTCAAAATCATAATAATCGTGGAACAACATGGACTTCAAAGAATTTTACCAAAAAAATTTACTAAAATTTAACCAAACTGTTTTATATAATAAAATAGTTTAGTTAAACTTTATTAAAATTTTACTAAAGATAAATCAAATAAAATTTCATTTCTTTATTTGAATTGAACTAACTCGACAAATTTTTTTTACTCGGATCAAGTCATTGAAACATAATGTTTAACAACATAATTATTATTGTAAGTAGCATTTTAATGTAGACAAAAAATAAATTTGATAACAAAAAGATTTTGTATGTAAGAAAATTAATATTAATTATATAATATAAAATAATTTTATAAAATTGTCAATATATGCGATTCATATTCGAGCATCTTAGATTCGAAATTTTAGAATAGTCCGGATTCGAATTAGAGATTTAAATCCAAATCGAATTGATTCTTATCTTAACTCGATTCGCATTTGAATGGTTTGCATCTCTAAATTTGACTAAAAGTACAGTAATATTCTTCGAAGTCTATGTTATCCCATACCTATCGCAATTTTAAGAGAATAAATTCTAAAAAAAAAGAGAAATTTGAAAATAAATTCTAAAAAAAAATTCTCTCCATGCATATTTAGTTTCATGGAGGTGCAACAAAACTCTTCGTAAATCACAGACCGATTCGTACCTTGAGCAATTTGTCGTAACGGGTCGCCGGAATAAGAAATCTACCATCTTCTAAATGCATTTCACGATTTTCTAATAAATTGTTCAGCACGGGCAGCACATTCCGCTCGGCTTTCTCCACACCTTCGATCAGGAGAACCCGGCCGTTGGTTGCGGCCCTCACCGCACTCTGATCATGATAGTATGCGGTACCACTTTTGATCTCCCTCCTCTGCTTCAAGTCCGCTTCCGTTGTATCGCGAGTAAGCGCGATGAACTCCAATTCTCGTCCTGTCAACTCTAGGAAGGCAAGCGCGAGCTCGCGTCTCCGCGTACCTGGTCCACCCATCAGGAACATGTCCTGTCGCAGTACGTCCTTCTGCAGCATCCATTTTAAATGCCTCAGCGCTTCCTGAGAGTGGGTGTTTAACACTGATGAAAAAAGAATAAAACAGTTAAATACAATCTACGCGCGTTAAATATAGTTCTTAAGGATCTATTAATTAAAATCTTATGAGATTTTAAGCAGCAAAATGAGACACTAACAGTATTTCCTTGGGACGTATTCTGGATTGTTTGCTGGCCTCACTTCTTTCGACACATTAGCGATCGTGACAACTACGTTTTCTGAAAGAAAAAAAAGAAAGCTTAAATGACGCACATACGCATTATCAAAAAAAGGGAGCAAAACAATAGCAAATTGTCAGGTAAAGTTAATCTGCACTCACCTGATTTATAGCGTATGAACGACGATAGGTTAGGCCAGAACCTGCTGGAGCACTCCGAGATTCGACCCGCTGTTGGCAGTCGGCGAGAATTCCGGAGGACGGATAACATCTCGAAGCGGCGTCCTCAGATCCTTTGAAAAAACATGCTATCGAAGATCCGCGGCGACAATCTGCAAACGGCGATTTAAATGAAACAAACGACGAGCGCCTCACAAGTCGCCGACAAAGTGTTCGCCGAAATAATGACAGACTCGGAGGTTACGAGTTAAATCTCGAGCGTCTTATTATTTTTTTTCATTCTACGCGACTTTAATCGTGTTAAAAAAAGAAACTTTATATTATACCCACTCGATCAGTCTGTCGGACGTCACGCTCATCAGGATGTTTAAAGACCTAACCAAGATCGCCGACACCACGAGAGATCACGTGGGTTCGCGATTGCATGAATGACAGTGCGATCTAGCGCAACACGTGCGTCACACGCGTGTGCGCGCGACGCCGCTTTTAACGTTTTCTTTTTTCTTTATATATAGCGCGCATTTCTTGCATCTCTCTTCCACTCTATCGTAACTAAAATAACTGAAATAAATGACAAGTTTAACACGACTGAACACAATGAATCAACTATGCAAAAAAAAAGCGGTAAATACATTGAACGTATACAATTTTATTCAGAGAACCGTAGTCGACACTGGCGACATTCGCAGATCAAAACTTCATAACTCGATACGCAGCTTTTTTCCGTGTAATCGCGATGAAAATGTTATACTAGTATAGTAGACGGAATTCATTTTATTTCATGACGCAATAATTCTCAAGAGATTACAAGAATTTATGAAAAAAATTATTAGAAAATAAATTCTTTAGATTTTCCAAGTCTTAACTAAAGTCCAAATGACTTACGTTTATGTGATATCCTTTTTTATTTTGAGACACCCCGAAACACAATCGTACAGTTAATAATCACTATGCACGCGTTACGTGACGTAGAGCAAAGATTAAAGTTCAACCGTCGACGAAAATCTGCAAGAGAGATAAGAGTTACATAATCAATATGTCTCTTTATTTTCTTCCGCTAAATTTTATTATATATAAGTTTCGTTATCACATTGACCAGTATTACAATTTGTTTAAAGCTTTGTGTACTCTGTCTACAGTTTTATGGTTTGTGTTTACTTAACTTATATGTAATAATTAAAAATTATAACACATTAAAATCACACCAAATCAAAATAAAATATAATGTATTTACTAAAATACTGGTGTTTCATAAATCACATTCTTTCATCAAAGTCTATATATTAAAAGTTCAAATTTTAATTCATGCTAATTAAATATAAAGTATACGTTTAGTAATTGCCAATAATAAGTGTACATAAATTGCTAACATGGCTACGCATGTGCGAAAAAAGGATATCGCTAATTTTCAGTTTGTTCTTTAAACAATAATCAAAACTTCTATGTAAAATATTACAAGCAAACGCTATGCTAAACAGCGCATACATAACAACGAATTACTCCTCTCTGCCTCCCCGTACTCTCTACGTAACTGCCTACTTAATTTATACTAACTGTATGAGAGAGATTTGAGAGAATATTTAATACAACATACATTAGTACAAAAATTAGTTAAGTTAGAATTTAGTGCCTATGTAGTATATCACATATTTTTATAAGATACATAGGTTTGAAAAGGTCTATTTACATACTTCCGGATTAAGAGGAGTCAGGATTGAAGCACATTTGACGGCTTCAGCATGAACGATCATTGAACGATAATTTTACGTCCGCAATCCGCAAAAATTTACTCTGATAGAATAGACCTATAGTGGAAAGATATATATTGACCTTGATGATGACTGATATCGTATCAATCTTTTACATCGCTGTCTTCAGTACTTTGCTACTGAAGAAGAAAAAATAAAAAATTTTATCTTACAAGGGAAACCTCAGAAATGTTTATCGAGTTTTTTTATACCCATTTTTTTATGATTTTTAAAGCCAAAAAGGTTCAAATCGGTATTTTGCTATGATTGCTATGCTGATATTTTAGTTAAATATTGTAGTAAATTTAGTATTATATGTATAAATGTATAAAGATATAAAGGATATAAATGTATAATATAATAAACATAAAAATATTTAAAGTGTACATATATGTATATGCAGTAGGAAAGATACAATTTTAGTTAGGGCCTGCGCACAATAGAGAAATATTAGATATTAGGAATAAGAATTAAAATTTTAGGATCAGATTCCTCAATGAATACTATAGATAAATAATAAGTTGTGTTGTATCTTGTACAGCATATTTATGTCTTACGTTTTATTCGTATCCATTGTACGTTACATTTAATATTCATTGGGAAAATTGATACTAAAATTTTAATTCTTATTTCTAATATTTTATATTCCTCTATTGTGCGCAGGCCCTTAGTTTATTTTTAGGTTATAGTTTTAAACAGGCGTTAGATAGATAGTAAGAGTATGGACGGATAGATGGATAAGAATTTTTTGTAAACCAAGTCTCCTTCTTGGCTGTAAAATTGTTGAAGAGAATTTCTATTCTATTTTATTCAGTATTATTAAATTTAGTGCTTTTCAATTAATCATGAAATCTCTACAATACAAGCAAGAATTGAAGTGAAAAACAGCGATCGTCCAATTTTTCAGATTTTTCAAAAATTTATAATTCAAAAACAAAATCGCATATTGATAAACGCCGCAATACGTAAACATTTTTTTGGCCTCAAGAATCACCAAAAAAATGGGCATCGAAAAACTCGATGAATGACTTCTGGGATTCTCCTTGTTAGCGATAAAAAGTTAACACATAGTAAAACTTAAACTACTTACTACTTTAACGAACGCTCTGCAAAGATCACAAGTGTTACACGAATATTATTTCAAAACCTATTGTATACAACAGTCTTTGTCAATACTGCAAATTAGAATGTATATATAATATTTATATGAAACACTCATATACATTCAATAAATATTCATATATATCACGCTATATATCTTTTACAAATGTTCGCTAATAACAAAAGTCACTTTAGCTACAGCATTATGAATACAGTGATCGGTCATTGAAATAATTAACGACCTAAAACAAATAGTCCGCAGATTGTACACAACAATTCACTACATATTTCCTCTTCTTGCTTTAGAAATATCTCTAAAAATGCATAGATCACGTTAATACTCGTTCGAGCAAGATATATTATGCATATAAGTAGCATTAAACAGGTACTATGGACTTACTTCCGGGTAATCATCTCTTCTAACATTTGCGGGATAGTAATCGACGATTAATGGACGCGGACGTTGGCCGATACCAGCAGGCTGCTGGAGGCCACACCCCTGCTCCTCATTCGTGATCACTGTCACCAAAGTGTTGATGACTTTCTCGTCTAACGCTGACATTGCTTTATTCGGCGCCTTCATGCGCCTAAGGAATAGAGCGTTCCACTTCTGTCGCAAATTCAAGAACAGTTGAGCCGTTTCAGGATCAAGCTTGAATACTACCCAATCATCGAGTTTAAAAAGAGTTCCTTCGTGAGACTCGTCAACTTCCGAATCCGATTCGCTTTCCGGTATAGCTGCAATATTTTTAGTAACAATATTTTTATGCACGCAAATATATTTTACATTATAATATTAAAAAGAAAAAATATATATGTATATGTAAATCGCTTACCCTCAGCTTCGTAGATTACATCCATTGGTAATCTAGCAGGTCCACTAAATAATGCTACGGTTAATGGATTGATAACTGTAACTACTTTCACGTGACAGAAACGTCCTGTACGACTCATCTCCTCGTAAAGTAGCCAATCGCACGGCAAGGATTGTACATTGGTTGCATGCGTTTGCGCGGAGGTCATCCTCGAAGATTTAGGATAATCTCTTAAAGTTGACGAAGGATGGAAGAATACCTTGACTTCTTTCCTGTAACGAAGTATCAGCAGCAATTTTACAGTGTTCACAAATTTTTAAATAATAATAATTATTATACATACTGTGTTCGTAACTGCATATGTTCTCGATCAACTCGAATTAAGTTGGGATATAAACCCGCGGTCAGAGCTGCTTTCACGACGGCCCAATTTTCCGAATTCGAATTTAAATCCCGAATATCCCCGGGACTCCTGGCTCTGACGAAGCCGGACGCGCGCAACTGGCCGAGCAACTGCGTACGCATTCCGACTACCATCTCCATCACGGGAGCGGAGATAAAGTTCTTTTCGCAAAAGGTACGTTCTTTACCGGTCGCTCTAGCATTCTGCCAGCCTTGGAACGCTCGCAAAACCACCATATGATCCGAGAACGTACCGGTGGCGAATTTCTTTCGTGCCGCGGTCAAGGCTCTCTTTTGCGACGGTTGTGACGGTAATATAAAGGGATCCCTATAATAATTTGTTTCATACACGATTAAGAATAGTTGTAAATAGCAATTTATAATTATTATGTATTTAGATATATACCCACTTGTATGCTAAACTACAAACAATTGTTAAAATGGGATCCAAACATTTTAAAACGACTGCGTATAACAACATCTTTCCGAGTCTCGGTTCAATTGGTAAATCTAGTAAATGACTCCCTAATTCAGTCAGATCCTCCCATGGATCTAATGCGTCGATTGTTTTTAATAACTGTACA
This sequence comes from Solenopsis fugax, assembly GCA_003595255.1. Classification (NCBI taxonomy): domain Eukaryota; kingdom Metazoa; phylum Arthropoda; class Insecta; order Hymenoptera; family Formicidae; genus Solenopsis; species Solenopsis fugax. The sequence continues at coordinate 20,081 of QKQZ01040496.1, forward strand.
GCATTTCTAGTCACTACGTTAGACGGCGGCTCCAGAGCTTTATCCAGAAATTCGGCTATAGGTGTGTTCCCCGACGTTAAATGCTTCGTGTATAAGCAAAGTTCTTGCAGCGGTAATCGTAGAATCTCGGGTGTCTGGTAAGCCTGCATGTTATCATATCGGATCGAAGAGAACAGACGATAGCAGATCCCTCTTCTGGATCTGCCCGCTCTACCTCGCCGTTGTTTCGCGCAAGCTTGAGATATCCAGTTGGATGTCAATGTGCACACACTCGATATAGCATCGAAAGACTTCTCCTTAACTTTTCCCGAATCAATGACGTATACAACATCGTCGATTGTAATGCTAGTCTCCGCTATATTCGTGGAAAGTATGATCTTCCGTGTGCCCTGAGAACTAGGTTTGAACACCTTCTTCTGATCGCAAGTCTGCATATTCGAGTGAAGAACGTACAAATTATAGCGTAGACCTTGATTCATTTTCTTCTCGTCCGTATTTATCTTCTCTCTCATCGTGACTATATCATCATATCCTGGTAAAAATATTAAAATAGAACCAGGAGGCATTTTTAAATGGACGTGGAAAATCAATTCTAACAGCAGATCGTAATCGATATTATCGTCGTTAAACGTATGATGGTATACATCAAGTAATAGTTTATCTTCCTCGGAAAGTGACGTTTCCGCAACGTGCGCCAGCTCGTTACTCGATAGCGCGCAATCGTAAGTTTTCATATAAGCCTCGATTAGTTCGGCGCATTCGGTATGATTCCTGCTCTTCGCCCACTCTAACGCGGTCCAATCGTTAGCGGATCTCAAGTTGAGATTCGCGCCCAAATTCAAAAGTTGCTCGGTTGTATTTATGCAACCTCTGGCCGCGGCGGCCATCAACGGTGTTATAGAAGTCTCCGAATGCTGATAATCTACAGAAACGTTTTCAGACAGTATAAAGTGTAAAAGTTGCGCAAAATTATCTTCTCTACCATTTACCCATGCATCAAAAACACTCTTATCCATTTCTTCTATCAGCCAGGGTTCTAATTTAACTTTCTCTGGTATAGGATCGCTCTGCTGGGCTAAGATTGGAGAAGGCAACAGACTTTTCTCGTTCTTGGTACTTCTATTTGGAAGCTGAGGCTTGTACTGCTTCCAAGACTCCAAAGCCTTCTGCTTATCTTTCCACTTTAAAAATTCCTTCTTTTTTACAAGCATCTCCTTCGTCATGTAATTAGTTATTTTCAACACGTCCTCCAAAAAGTATACGTCCACATCGTATGATCGGCCGGGAACATTGATGATGACACACTTATTGAAATACTTGGCAAAGATAGAAGTGTCCATCGTAGCGCTCATAAGGATCAACTTCAAGGAACGATATTTGACCAACGCATCCTTTAGGGCTATTAAAAGAAAGTCACAAAATCTATCCCGTTCGTGAACTTCGTCAACAATGATATGCGTGAGGGTAGTCAAGGCAGAGTCGCCGCCCATTAAAGTCCTAAGCAACACTCCATTTGTGCAATATGTCAGGAGAGTTTTAGGAGCTACTCTGCTTTCCAATCTTATTTGATACCCGAAAGTTTGACCGATCTTCTCGTCCCTCTCGAATGCCACTCTCTCGGCCACGGATACCGCCGACAAGCGTCTGGGTTGCGTGCAAATGATCCTACAAGGTTGATGCTTCTGCTGATAATGTTCCAAAATATACTGCGGCACCTGCGTGGTTTTACCGCATCCCGTTTCACCCGCAATTATGATCACCTGATGATTGCTCAGCGCGCTGAGAATTTCCTCCCTCGCGTTAAAAATTGGTAGAGATTTACGAAAATGCAGCACATCGTAATTGGTTTTTAACTGAGGTACTTGCGGTATGCTGTTGTTCAATCTGCCCATTGCCTTAGTGTTTGTATTTACTGCAACAGTAAAAACGTCTCTTCTCAAAAACTTGTTTCGTCAAATATTCAATGTAGATTAATAATTATGTAATGCACTCTATAATTTTAAGAAACAAATACCAGATATAAAAAAATGATTGATATAATAGAACTTCAATTTACATACCATCATTATTGAGAGGGCGCTCTCTCTCAATTGGAGGAAGCAAATCTTGGCATTCCTTGTGATTTAACGGGAAAGTCTGCATCAAATTGTATATACTCTGCTTTGAAGGTTTCTGCAGTCTTATCACAGCGTCAGCTTGAACTATTGTAGAACCTTCTCTCTTGTACACCGTCAAAAATCGATTTGTGCCTTTCCTATGAAATAGAAGATTAGAATAAACCTTCGAAAGATAAGAAACATAGTATGTCCATCCACTCAACTAACGTACCCTCGGCTTTTCGACTTCAGACCAAGCTCTCTGGCCAATTCATGGATGTATGCCCGCTCGTCCGCCGTGTACGACGAAGGGAACTCTAGCTCCTTCTGATCCGAAGCGTCCAACAATTTCTTAATAGTCAGGTTGACTGCGATTCGGGTATCCTCGCCTATAGGGCGATGTCGCTGTTGCTGTTGCTGTTTTCTTCGCGGCATAATGGATACTTAAATCGCCGATCACGAACACAGGTCAACACTGACAACAATCCGGATCAACGCCTGGTTATCAGCAATTCACACATATACACCTTTATTGTTTACATTAGTTTACAATCCTAAGAATCTCAAGAGATTTACCAAGCGTTAACAAGCGTTCTGCATTTCGCGTTTAGGTGAAAACGCACGCCAAACGCGAGGTATACGAGCGAAACGAGAAAAAAAAAAGATTGTGTTCATAAGACTGGTGGTACGTTCTCGGCCGGCTTACAAAACTTACACAAACAATGCTTTGGAGAAGCAGGGGGAGGGCTTCCACCCCGCATTCCGAGGCTCAAGAAAATCAGACGATCGCCGGACGTATCGCCAGCCGTTTTCCTCTCCCCTCCCCCTTCCCGATCAGTCGCTCAGAGAAATAAACAAAGAAGAACAGGAACGAACTTGTCTACGTGCTTACCGATTTGGAGCAACAAACGGCTAAGGTCATGGAATCCTGTGCTCCGACCACGACGGCGCTCGCTCGTTCTACGCAGTTCTACGTACGCCGCGTGCACTTTGTCGCACGGTAGCGCATTTATCAGGGTGCGGGGTGAAGGACAGTAAACGCAAAACACCGAGAACGTATCGCGCTACCGTACGAGAGAAGTGAAGTGACCAAGTGACCGTTTATCGCCGGCGAGGCGATATTTAAGCTGACTGTCAGCACCATCTGGACATCGCGACGGCACACGCTTCGGCCCGCATGACGACGCTTCGCGGGGTAAGTGATCGACGTTCCTCCCGGACCTCCCAAACGGGTTTAAAGACCCGGAATCCGGAATGCGCGAGACTCCACGCTTGTCAACACGAAAGAGAGAGGGAGAAAGAGAGAGATGTCAAAGATTCGCATTTATGTTAATCGCAAAATGCTCTGAGGCTCTTCGGTGCGAATCGAAAGGCGAGCTACTCGTTCTCGTGTTCTCGCGGTGCACGCGCG
>QKQZ01040503.1:0-17675 GCA_003595255.1 Solenopsis fugax
TATATATATATATATATATATATATATACATACATACACACACACACACACACATACACACATATACACGTGACAGTTTTACAATTTTCAGTATATATATATATATATATACACACACACACACACACACACACACTGAAAAAAAGACTGGTTATAACTACCAAATGTATAGTGAAATAGTATCAATTAAATATTTGGTCAATATAACCAAAAATAATTTTACTTTTCTAAATATTTAGTAACTTATACCAGGTTTGATAATACTTAATAAACGTTTAGTAAAATAATATTATTCTTGGTTATATTGACAAAATATTTAATTGATACTATTTCACTATACATTTCGTAGTTATAACCAGTCTTTTTTCTGTGTGTGTGTGTGTGTGTGTATATATGTCATCTTATGATTCAGGATAATTTGATCTAAGTGATTTGACGCCATCGTGGACACAAGGTGAAGATCGGGAAGCTTTCGTCGCTTGAAGAAATCGCCGTCGGCATCGCTGGTCGGCGAAGTCGGGGGCCCTATCGCATTATGAGGACAGGAGAGAAAGAAAGGGGTGGTTAGTCGAGAGGGTCCATGGCATTAGTATAGCACGCCGGAATAATTGGGTACAGTCTGGCCGGCTACCGTACGTAACGTCGGCTCCTTTCAAGCGAGAGAGCGCCTCCGCCTCATCCTCTCATCCTCATCCTTTCTCATTCTCGTCCCCGTCCTTCCATTCTCCCCATTCTCGAGCAGCCCCGGACTTGCCTCCGCGCCGGCAAAAAGACAAGCTCGACGCGGGGAAAAAGAAACCAGAAGAAGGCGACTACCGGGCGAAGTGTACGAGGATGCGGGAAGGACGGGTGGGACGGGAGGGAGAGAGAGGAGGCAGAAAGGGACGGAGAGAGAAACAGGGAGACCGAGAGAGGGCGAGGGAGACATGGATCTGGAAGAAAAGAGGAGCACGCGCACACAGTGTGGAAACAGGGGCAGGAGATCAGGGACGCTGTTGGTATCAAAGCCCGCTGTCGGTGACCGAGAAGAAGGAAGAAGGAAGAAGCCCGTGGAGAAGAAGAACGCCGAAGAACGATCTCGCGGTGGAAGAGGGGGCGACGGGACTCTCTGAACACAAGAACAACGCGACGGGCAACACGGAACAAAAGCAACGAGAGGACCGCAAAACAACCGGGCGGCAGGGTCCGAGAAGGGCGAGGAGTCATAACTGTCTCGGTGCCCAGTGGCGCGGATGTCCTGTAAATAGGAGGCGAACCACTCCGCCCCCGCCCCTCTCTCTCTCTCTCTCTCTTTTCGTCTTTCTCGTATCTTCACCACTCTTGTTCCATTCTCGCGAGGGCTGCTCGTCGGGCTAAAGTATTTTAGTAATGGCTATCTAGCCCTTTCCTCATCAATCTAACAGGAACGCGTTTCTCTTCATTGTCATTTTTCCTACGTGACTCGAGATCTGGCATTTCTGATATTTTCTTACACGACGGTATTGATATTCATTAAACCCCAACACATCTAAAGGTCGAGGTCTAAGAATATTAGAATATTCTGTTCGATCGCTCCATTGCTAATTTCATTTCTTCGTCACGGTTGCTGAGAGGCTACGAGTTTTCCTCGATCTTTTAGTCATCGTTATGATAAAGCTAACATTCTTATTTTTCTTCTTTTCGAACACGAAAGATTCTTCTCTCGGCAAGTGCACGTGGGTCGTTGCTGAAAGGTCGAGCACGAATTAACGTCATCGACAACGGCGTCGCTTACTCTCGCCCGCGTTGCATTCCCGCGACTTCGTACTCACACCCGACGTTTACTATTTTCTAACATCGTAAACGTCGAATAAACATTAAGTAACGAACACTTAACCGAATAATCAAAAGAGGTCGGAGAAAGGTCTGCGAAAGGTCGCGCGGACTGCTAATCATCGAAACGACAGGGCGTTGGATTACAATTCCGGACGTTTCTAACGATTAAATCAGTAATTAAAGAAGTATAGTGAGACTATTATCAAGCTAATAATACATAATTCGAAATTTGTCATTTAAAATTTATCAATATCATTTTTTTCATTTTCTGATTAATTAAATAGTTTCAAATAAAATGCACGTAAAATTCAACATTATTTCTTTCCATTCTCTAGATTATATCGAATAATGTGTTAATCGATAATCGCATTAATCAATAATAATTAGATCAGAGATAAATGAGACATAATTAGATACGATATTACATAACCGATGTTCAAAAATTATTGATATTTATGTAGATCGTATTCAATTAACAAAAAAATTGTAATTTTTTAATGATTAATTTTAGGATATAACGAAACCAACTGCGATAATGGAATATGATGCATCCCAAGCTGACGTTATTTGTTGTCATTTTGACGTTAAAGTAACGTCTTTGACGACAATTTGACGTCAAAATGACGACAAATAACGTCAGCTTGGTACCTGGGATTGATAACCTGTGTTGTCTCCAGAGCGATTCCGGGTGTTTTCCAACAAGAATGCTTGGGTGTGACACAGTGTAACACAGAGAGACACAGTGAAACACAGTTATGTAGTCTAATTGGAACAGATAAGTTACCAAACACGGTCACTAAGGTGCATAAAAGACTGTGACGTAGTAAAAAACACAGATTCAAACAATAATTTTTGCAAACTATAATTTTTTGTTTTTAATTTGTGTCTCTCTTGGAACACGTGTCGATCGCCAAGCAAACTATAATTTTATTTTTGTAGGTTAAAGCGACAATAACATGACAAAATGTACCAGTACCACACTTGAAAAAATAAATTCTTTGCTCGATGTGTTGGCACTATTGACGTGACACGGCCAAACTTAAGATCGAGCTGTGTCTTGCAGTGGTGTCGTTCTATGTCTCTCTGTGCACTGAAAAAAAGTCTGGTTATAACTACCAAATATGTATAGTGAAATATTTTATCAATATAACAAAAAAAATTTTTTTACTAAATGTTTAGTAAGTATTATCAAATCTGGTAGTTACTAAACATTTAGTAAAAAAAAAGAATTTGTTTTTGTTATATTGATAAAATATTTCATTGATACTATTTCACTACACATTTGGTAGTTATAACCAGACTTTTTTGTCAGTGTGTCATAGTTGGAAAGCACCAATGTAGACACTGTGTTACACAGTGTTACACAGAAAAAAAATTAATATCAAATCAACAATTCATTGTTTCATATATAAGCAAGAATATAAAATCTTCTTGGAAGAAATTATAATCTTAAACAGACATAATTTGCTTACGTGAAGAGAAAAATTTTCTCCATGTAAGCAAATTATGTCTGTTTAAGATTATAAATTCTTCCAAGAAGATTTTATATTCTTGCTTATATATGAAACAATGAATTGTTGATTTAATACTCTTTTTTTTCTGTGTACCTGTGTCTCTTGTTGGAAAGCACCCTCTAGCATCTCTTCCTCGCCGAAGCTCGTTCGCGGCCGCGGCGCGGGCCGCGTTGCATTCCTACGCCCGTGCATTTTAAACAGCTTGTTTTATGCGGCCCGAAATGAACTCGAAAAAATCGGCGGGCCCCCTCCCCCCCTTTTCTTAATGGAGTCGTAACTTCTGGAGATGCCCTCCTCTTCCCGGGCTAAGCTAGAGAGGCACATCGCCCGGACGTGGAGCGCGATGCAAGACGTCTCGTCGTCCCGCGTTTCTTCAGTGACGTGCGTCGCGAAGAAAGAACCCTACTCTTCGGCCGTCACGCCATCCGGAACAATGCCGCTCACTGTCTCGTACGCGCGGACCGGCCCGCATCTCCTCTTCATCGGGCTGGACCCGATCCGCCGAAAATTCATTTACACAGCAGCAGCACGACCATCACTTCGCGACGTCGGAATTACGCGAGCTATTCTCAAGCTACGGATCATTGACTTAACTTGCAATTGTAAATGATGTGATAAGAAGTAGACGACTGTCTACTTATTCGGTGAACTCACTATTAAGCTAATTAGTGCACGAGCGTTTAAGAAAGTCAGCTACGTCAGCTCAAATGAGACTTTGAATACACTTTCTTTAACATTGCTGAATGTAAATATTTCTTCTTAGATTTTTAGCGACATATGATGATTTGAGTTTACGATTATTCCGCCTACAGTGGGATTCTGAACTCAAAACGACAGTATCGTTATATTGTCGTTGTGCACACGGAAAGAACGATTTTGCTGAAAATAATTATGTTGAGCCATTTAAAAAATTGCATTAGTTATAGTAAAAAAAACTGCATAATGATACCGATACTATCCTTAAAAGTTACAGAATCTCGCTGCTGATATCATTAGCGTATAAATTGCGATAGATTATCGATAAAAAAAAAAACAAGTGCAAGAATATTCAAAAATGAAAAAAGCAAGGTGGTGAATTAAATTATTGTTTATGTGAGGTAAGTCTGGCACATCACGGATGTGGTAACGACGCCCAAAAATAAAGATTACTGCATCCGAAAAATCCCCTGCATCATTATGTGCGCATTGGGAGTCCGTGCCTCGAACAGACATAATCCAAACTGGTTTCCTGGAAACTTGACCTTTAATCATCCGCGCCTCTCTCTCCGAGAATCCCCCGCGATTGCTAATTGAATTCGCCGTTGTTTCGTCTATCAATCGCCGATGGCGCAACGCCAGTGCACCGAACAAAGTGCGCGATCTCTATTAAACATCGGTCCTTAAAACATTTGTTACATTTCCGTCGAGTACATTCCCGGCGAAGATAAAAATTTTAATCAAATTATCTTCACTCATCTCTCGAAGAAATATAAAATTGTTCGTTTTTCTATACTCGGATTTAAAAAAACGTCTCCGATGAGCAAAAAAGCAATAGTAAAATTTTCAATTGTTAAAGTAACACAAAAAAGCTCAAAACTATTAATATTCTGAAAAACTATTAATATTCTGAAAAATATCTCTAGTGTTTGACTTGATCACGTCGCGATAATGTAATATTTTATGGTAAAAATCGTGAGATTCCAGATCTGTCAAATTTACAACACTAGTCTTCTATAGTAATCTTTCCTCAACGTGACGTAATTGACATTTACAAAGATGATCCGTCTAAGCTTTTAATTTTTCCGAGTAGGGTAAGGTAGAGATTAAATAATCTCGCCGTGCACGTCGAAATGCCCGTCGCCATTAGCGGCTTTAATAAAAAAAAAAGAAGGAAGAACGTGTGCACGTATGTACGTTGTAACGTGCGCGCGGCTCTCGCTTATGCGCTCTAAAATTAACATCGCGCAGCGGTAGCGCGAGCTATCGGCGATCGATTTTCCGCATAGTTGCATCGACACGGTAAGAAAAAAAGAGAATTTAAAATAAGGGCTGGGTAATACAAAACAAAAGGCGGGGGACAAAGTGTGCCAAGAAGTGTCTCGGTGCGCGCGTGCAACGACACTAATCCGACCTTTGGCGCGAGGAAGGACGAGCAGTCGCATGTAAAAAATGCAACCGAGGCGACCTATTCCAGCGTGAAACTAATGCAACCTCGACGAGGCAGAAACGCCTCGCGTTCTAGCTGGAAAAAGTCAGCGTGACGAGCGTCGTCGCTGTGGTGTATATCAATTTTCAGATTACAACGAAACAACCTTCCGCTCGTGCTTTTTTCCCCTCTCTTTCTCTCTCTAGCTCTCGCTCACTCGCTCTTCCTCTCTCGCTTTCTTCCCGGAAAAAACCCGCGTATCGATCGTGATACTTTTTAATGCGTTTTTTTTTAATGCATTTATTTCTCTCGGGTCCCTCGTTTTGCACTTTTTACGCGCCCACGCCCGTTTTTCCCGCATTTCACTCGCCGTTCCGAGCGAGCAAGCGAAAAGTTATCCCGCGCATCTCCAACGTAAATTACGATATACGCTTCACTTTCATTAGGAACTGCTATTGTTTGTATTGCATGTTAAAGCGATGGCCAACAACAAATTTTCTTCCGGATAGCTGGACACTCATTTCGTATAGAGCTAATAAAAATCTAAAAAATACCGGTATTATATCAAAATATAATATATCAAAATGCTGGTAATATATTAAAATACCGACTAATATCAAACTCTACGGGAAACACGGGCAGCGCGCGAGAGAGAATTGGTCCTGTACCAATGCATACCTCTTCAACCTAATGATCTCATACGTGAACGCGCGGCTTTGCACGTGTTCTCCGATCGCAGCACGCTATAGACATGCTTTTGTATTGGAGTGCCTGCTAGCGCCACGCTACGACGGAACACAGAACCGTTTTGACGTTTTCCCAAGAGCAGAGAAGCTTGGATGGTACAGAGATATCTTCCGCGATGTGAAAGGCGCCCTGTGAAATCCACGCGGGATTCAAAGAAACACGCGTACACTGCTGGTCATTAATCAAGTCCCTTTTTGAGTGCAGCTAGTGTAGGAGCGGCCAATTAGGCAACTCACTAGGCTGATGGCAGCGGCTGATTGGCTAGGACTACTGCAATTTTTACATCCGAAGAACTCGATTAATGAACAACACTGTATTTTGAACTGTATTGAGCGGAAAATGTTTCTATTAAAAATTCTATTGTTATTTTAATGAAAAAATAACCTCATAGAACACCATACTAAGCAGGAAACTGTTAAACTCTCATCCGATCATGCTTTCTCTACTTTGGCGAAAAAAAATGAACAAAAATTGCAAACGCGTAAATAATGCAGTGAATGCAAAAGCTATAATGCATTTAGTCTCTCCCGAATTAAATTCACGTTTGATTGTAAAAAAATTACAGCATCCATTGAAGAATAATGTCTAACTGAACAAGAAATCAGTAAAGTACCAAAAACTTCGCCCGACCCTGTTTACTACTATAATATTTCAGCGAAAAGTAAAGTTTGGTAAAAAATTGCACAAGTACGTAAATAATATACAGCAAATGTAAATATTATGACATAGCTATTCTCCTGAATGAATCAGATTCAAGTTTAATTAGCTGAATAAAAAATTACAGCATCCATTTATTTACATGGTAGAACATGTATGGTTCGCTTCAATCAAAGGCATCGTTGAACGTTCGCTCAAGTTTGGAATGGTTGAGTAAGTTTGAATGTCCTCAAAGTACCAGTTCATGATTACATGTTTTTTCATAATACGCGAAACGAGAATGAAGTAACAACGTTTCCAAGCGTTTCTGATGATTTTCCATCCGAACTAAACAGAGATGCGTCACATCTCTTTGTCTCTCCCTTTAACTTTTGTTTCCGTAAACCATTAACGCTAATAATCAGCAGCGTAGAATGTACGCCAAGAAAGTTACGATCGAAACGCAGTCACGATCAGGAGGAATTATATCCGCGCTCTGTAATTACATCCTGAACGAAATTCCACCTGAATAAGTCGTTTGACTCGCACGGAAACTCGGAAATCGTTCAACGAGAGAGAAATATATGATTGATATAAAGTATATTCGAAAAAAGTTCACAATATACGCAAATACTTCGAAACTCAATTGTTAAATAAAAAAAAAAAATTCAGCAATATATTTCAGTACATTTTACCACTTGCATTTGTATGCTCTAATCTCTTATGTGCACAAGATTTATTTCTAAAAATAGTTTCTGTAAAAATGTCACTTTATACTATTATTTCTCCCCTCCCCTCTCTCTGCATTCAAGGTAACATAATTCTCTCTACATTTTTAAATTTATATAATTGATTAAATTAAGTAAATTTTTTATCAAGGTGTTCATAATCATTACCCGAGTGCTTCCATATATATCATTATTTTTTTATTTCATTCATTGATAAAGATAAAAAGAATAAAAATGATACATGAGAGAAGATACTCGAGTAACGTCTCTGAACATAGCCTAAGAGAAGCAAATAATCCTAACCAGGAAGCAAATATCGTTTTGTCGCGCGGCGTCGGCGAATAAAGAGGACGTATCTGCCGTTTACATGCGGTGCACGCCATACTTATTAAGCGATATCGGATATCTCACTGAATCTCACACACTTATCTATAATCTCAACAACCGTTCGGGGGTCTCCGATCCGCGTTTCAATACACGTGGCCGCCAGTCGACTCTACCTGGACACCGTACACGGCGAAGTATGCATGTAGATAAGGCAGATGCTACGGCGAAGATTGCGCCCGGGCGGCGGACACCGCTGACACTTAACAGGGTCCAATTAAAGCCATTACACGATTAATTGTCTGATTAATTTATACCTAGCCGCGCTCGGAATTATACCCTCGCCGAATCGACCCGAATCGACCGGTGGAGCTTGTTACTTTCTGTCGCACGCTCGAGCGAATGGAACGTAAAGCGAATACTGTCGCGAAAACGTGGAAGACGTTCTTTCGCCTTTCTTTTTCCTCGCAGAGAGATTTCGCGTTAATCATAAAAATTAAAATTTTTTAAATCCTTAGAAGAATGTCACGAAAAGAGCAGGTTTCCCTAGCTATTGCGATCGAAAGGAAATGTCAGAAACGATGATGATTCTGACAATTTTGACGCCTGATTTCGAAGTCGGAATTTATATCCACTTTCCTCATGTTAGCACGGCACTTTGAAGAGTTGCTGGACAAGCCGTGCGAAAAGTTCTGCCGCTCGATAGTAATTCGCGACAGTCCGTAATCGCGTTTCACGGTGGATTTCGCGATGAGAGACGGCACGCACGATCGTTGTACAAACGTTCTGATCTTTATTCATGGGGTCTCCCGCGGCCGCTATTCGCCATTGTTCAAACGTTCGCGGATCGCACGATATGTCGACCCGCGTGTAAACGCATAGATAGGACATGCGTATGTATACTCGTACATGCACCGCGCCGCGGTGTGCGTACGTGTCTTTTCGTTTCTTGCGAAACGAACGGCCGTGAGAGACGGGATCACGGAAATCGCTCGCTATTACACGCCGTCGGCATCGCGTCGGATAGAGGCCGCAATTATCAAACCATCCGTGGACGCGCGATGGATACTGATAATTCGAAAATTACACCTTCCGGAGCGGCCTGAAATTAAAACGCTTTTACCCGCGATCTTCGCACGGGCGCGCGATCTTGCACCGTCTCCACTTTTCGCACGTGGTTAATACCAAGAAAAGACGTAATGCGCTATTATTTAATTATTTCAGACAAACATCATCACGATAAGAGAATGTCTTGTGCACCACTAAAATTCGAGTCGATTTCTTGCGTCCCTGATTTATGCGTCCGAATTTATGTTATAACGTGCATCTTTCAATGGCCACTAAATTGTCGAGCTTTCTTTGTTGCATGAACTACAGAAATTAGTACCAAAAATATTTTTATTTCACATATGACGAATATAATACGTGGCGAAAATATTGAGCGAAGCTTTTTACGCACGTCGAATACGTTCAATTGTTTGCAATCGGTGGTCCAGTAAAAAAGTGTTTCATTATTTAATCTGTTTCATAAATCGCAATATTTCGAGTGAATTTAATCAAATCGAAATGCTTCTATCAGAGTATACACTTTTCGTTATAAATAATTATACACGCCAAAAAAATTTGACTGTATCATCACAGTAAATAAATATGCTACACAGAAAAAAAATTAATATCAAATGAACAATTCATTGTTTCATATATAAGCAAAAATATGAAATCTTGAAAGAAGTCATAATCTTATACAGACATAATTTGCTTACATGGAGAAAATTTTTCTCTTCATGTAAGCAAATTATGTCTATTTAAGATTATAAATTCTTCCAAGAAGATTTTATATTCTTGCTCATATATGAAACAATGAATTGTTGAATTGATATTAAATTTTTTTCTGTGTATAGTAAAACGATTTCTCTAAATCTTGTAGAATGAGACATCACTCTAAAAGAGTGAAAATTGAACTTGAGTAATTTTTCAAGTGATTTACCACTCTACGAGATTTAGAGAGATTTGTTAAGAATTTAATTTTATTTGCGGAATCTGCAAATTACTTGCTTGCAATAGAAAAACGTATACTAGTAATAGAGATAGAGTCTATTTCACTTCGGTAGCAAATGCGTGTTTTCTCAACAAGATTTTGTAATCTTGAGCGAAGTGAATTTCAAATCAAATAATTGCTCCCGATGCTACAATTTCGCAGCGACAACGAAATTCTTTTCCTCTACGTATCTTTATCTCCCAGTTGATATAAATGAGCAATCGTCTCAAACTAACCAGTGATAATCTCTATCTATTCGCGCGGTGCATACGATCGACTCCACGTTCATTTGACGTATACTTTATCGCTTTTATCTCGATGCTTTCTTTCGTGTTGCTAAAACATTCACATTCGATTCGCCCTCCCACCTTGCACATTCCCCTCCCTTATTTCTTCCATTTATTTCCTGAATCTAAATTATATCAACCCGTCAAAAATTGTCCTAATGGATGGCAACGTTATTATTCGTGAAGATTTATGTGCTAACTAAAAGCCTCGAAAGCGTCACGCCCGGTATTACTCCCGTTTGGCTCGTATGAACAGATGAATGTTAATTTTGTGCGTTTCATGCAGCCAGGTGAATAAATAAAATTACAAGATCACTTGCATGTATCACAATTTCAAATTATAACGATAGAACCTAATCACATGGAACGAAAGATTACATGGAACATTTATATAATGTATGAAACATATACTAGAGTTATATAAAATGTCCATAGAGACTTTGTACTCTCACTTGTGCGTCGCTTGCATATTTGCGTATCTCTAATTTTGACGTAATGTTTATTACAATATTCGAGGCGGATATTATTAAATCAGTAAATTAAATACTAAGGCATACAGTTTAATGATCTTATTAATTGTGCAACACCTTCTTGCTTAACATTCACTAAAGTGACGAACTTTTTCATCGATTATCTTTAAGATAAATATGCACATTATATCGTGTTTTTCGATATCAACAATCACAAAACGGTGTAAACGATGGCTTTACTGTCGCTCTTTTTATATACGCATCCATTAACTTTTTCTGGACTTGCTTCAAGAAAAATTTTATTCGAGTGATACTCTTTATAATAATTCTCTTTAAAACAATTTAAATCACATTATGATATTAAAGATTATTCTTTCAACTTAAAATTATGGCTATAATGAGACGATTTTCTCTTGGCATTAATCCCAATAACGGAATTTAAGAAAACAAATGGCCAGTATCATTGTGTCAAAATGTAATAAACATAAAACAGCATTATGATTAAAAATAAATTTAAGAATTAAAATACAAAATTTTGAAATTTGCGATAAATTCATACAATTAACGTGAAACAAAAAAGTACTTAATATCAGATATTAATATAAAAATCTATTAAATTTTGGCATTTTTAGTATTCCACAGATATTTGCAAATGTATTGAAAAAAAATTTGACGAATTAAAAGACCAAACAAGACAATAAAAGAAATTTGTCTCTAACAAAAATCTGGTTGTCATGAAAATTATTTAATATCATGAAATTTTTAAGAAAATTATTCCTTTTTAAATATACATTAAATATCTTGATTACACAGCTAGCTCTATTGTAAGTTCTTTCGAGGGCTCTGAAAGCTTAATACTTGGACGAATTACCTTGTTAAATCATAATCGGGGGAAGAGTATAAAACTTTCATTCGGATTTGATCCTCTTGGCTGAGAAGTCAAGGGGGTGCTGCGGGCGCATCCCCTCGCCGATACCTGGCGGTAGCATGGCGGCGACGCGGGTTTCGCAGGGTAGACAGGTATAACGTAGGTGTACGTAGCGCACATACGTATGTGTGTGTATGTTCGCGTGCAAGAGGCAGTAACCCTCAAGGTAAGGCGAAATGCCACCTGGCAGGTTTTTGTGACGTTGCGCGCGAGATGCGATATTGTTTTTGCCCCCTCGGCCTGAGCCCGAGCGGAGGAGCTGCCTTCAGCTTCTGCCCCCTTTCGTTTCTACCCTCTTTCCACCACTGTCGCCCCACTTCCGGTGTGGGTAGGACCCGGTAGCCAATAGGAGGTGGGTACCACGCCTCCCCCACCCACGCGCACCTGCGTCCACGCCCGCCAATCGGAGGACGAACTACCTGGAGAACCAAGTCACTACGATGCGAGAGAGAAAGAGTGAGAGAGAAAGGGAGGGAGGGAGGGAGGGAGGGNGAGCGAGCGAGAGAGAGAGACAGAAAGGGAGAGAGAGGGCCAGAGAGGGACAGAATGGCGGACGTGCGAGCGAGAAGAGGGCAAGGACGGAGAAAGGAGAGAGAGGAAGATGCATCGCGAACGTCCTCCGCAGTACTTGGACGCGCACGCTCCGATCGCACCTCTCTTCCTCTCTTCTTTTCTTCCTTCCCTCCCTCCAACCCTTCCTCCCGTCGGCCGGCCGGCCGCTATTGCTCGACGCATTCTCCTTCTTGTTGTTCTTCTTCTCCTCCCGCAGCCGCCCTCCGTCACTCCTCGTTTCCCTTCTTTCGCCTCTTTGTGCCGCGAGGGCCGAGACTTCTTCTTCTCGATAGGCCACGTATAGGTGCGCGCGCGTTTCATTTCTTCCCTTTTGCCGTTAATTTTCTTTGCGCGCGACCGCGTTTTTGCCTGGCCGCTCCATTACCACTGAATTCTTCTTTCGGCGATATTTCGAGCTGTTTATCGGCCGTAATGGCCGCGACCTCGAGCGCGTCTCTCTTTCGGCGCGACCGAGCCCTTTCATCCTCTATCCTGTCGCGCGAGCTTCCCCGTCGCGGTCTTTATCGTCGCTTTGATTCGGGCCTTTAACCGTAACAAATCAGTACCAAATATGTCGAAGGGTGCATTCCATATCATCTGATGTTTGATCGAGTTGGCGTTATTTATGTCGTTAAAAAAAAACCGAAGTAATTCAGAATCTGCTGCATGATCATCACGGCGAACGTATGAAAGTTTTCATTATCTCATCCAATTCAGCTGTCATATCACACGTGTATGCCAAATCGATGCTCTGAATCGTTCAAGCAAGTGTCATTTGCCTTGAACTTAGATAGAACTACGTGGTAGGGAGAAGCGCGAGTCATGCGCCGCCTGAGCCATTTTTGCAATGGATCGCGCAAAAGGGTCCTTGGGCCCGCCAAGTTTGGAAAGCCGCCCGGATCCAGGAGCAACCTTTTACGGATGTCTAGCCCTGACGGCCAATAGCCGCCTTCAACTTGAAAATCTTACGCGAACAGGTCTACTGCTCGTCAGATCCGCGAACATCCGTTCCAAAACATTTTAATATCGACAACCAATTTTATTACATTAGATTGATACGAAAAATTTATCATATCTAATCATATCAAATATAAAATTTAAAATAGTTATAGCAAAAATGACAGGAAATTATTATGGCTTCAATGTATTATTTTCTTTTACTTACACAGAAAAACCGTACGAAATATTAATGTCAAATTAAAATTAATATATTCCATTTAACAATTGTTTCATATAATAAGCAAGAAACTATGAAATTATGAAACACTGATAATCTTGTTTACATATTTAATTTAATCTTTTTTAAAGAATTTGAAATCTTAAATTTCAGCAAAAAATGTTTTTTTATTATTTAAAGAACACAATATAATTGTTTTGATAACAGTATTAAAAAATTCTGATTTTTGAAGTTATTGTTATTGGAAAATATTATTATTTTCTATCCGATATCTTTTCTTCAACTCATGAAAATTATTGTTAAATAATGTAAATATTTCTTTTGATAAAATTATACAAAATTCTTCATGTAAACTAATTGTGTCTGTTTAACGCTATATAATCACATTTTAATATTTAATATGTTGAATTGTCAATTTCTTCAAAGAACTTTAGATTTTTAATTTTTTTAATGCAGAACTTAATACAAAAATAACAAATCTTTTGTTCTATTGTAATAACATATACAGAAAAAAATAGTTTTGCTGAGGTATCTAAAAATTTAACTAGATACAAATCTGAATATAATTTCATTGGATCATCAAAATAAATACGATTTTCAAGAGTAAATACTGCAAAAAAATTTGAAATTCTAACAATCAGTTCAAAAGCATTCTACATATTGTAATTAATTTCAGGGTTCAATAAAATTATTTTCAGACCTGTAGTTAGCTAAAATTTTAAATACTTCAGTAAAACCGTTTTTCCGTTTACAAATATAGAATAGAATGAAGATGTGTCTGTTGATTTCAAAATATAATATTTTTATGAAACAAATGCGCATATCGTTAATAGTGCCATAACTTGACGATCAAAATATTTATAAAAAAGATGATTCATGAAACCTTCGAGAATATTATATGAAAAGTCATCGAGAGCACTAATAATGATCGACTATAATGATCGAAATTATATTTATGCTGCAATATTTTTTTTCTACGTGGAATGAACAGTCATTATAGAATCGTTAATAAATAATAGCTATCTGTTTGATAGATAATAGCAGTCAATTTTGACGCTAGCTCGCTCTCTCGCAAGATCGCTTATGGCTATCTCGGTGTTACAATCATCCCACTCGATGTCATAGAAGTGTGTAGGAAAACCCTACCCTGCGATATATTTCCGTCTAACTTTATAAAATTTAATTAAATTTAATTAACTTAAATGCGCGTAAAACATTTTTACAACACGCACCCAAGTTCTCTTGCGTGCGTTTTCGACTCATCAGGAGCACAATGTTTTTCTTAGCTGAACGAGCCCCCTCATAACGGTCGTTGAGTTTCCCGAGCGGAAAAATCAACACGGCCAGTTGATTTCATTCCGAATTATGAGAATCGAGTCAGCGATCCTGATTATTTCCTTTCGCGGCATGCACCGCCACACGAGCTTCGTAGGCTTATAGAAAGATAGACGGTATTATGGCGCGATAGAAGCTATCGTATAGTAGAACAATTATAGCAATATAGTAGCTACTATAGTTTAAAGTATAAACGTGAAAAAACTAGATTTTTTTATATATCACCAAAAGTAGAATATCGAATCATATTTGTCGATATTTAGAATCGATCGAAGGTTATTATTGCAAAAGATTAATTTAATAAGTAAATTAATATTTCACCGCGAATAAATAAATGCTATAAATTTAATAGCATTAAGTTTTAAGTAGATGGTGGTCAAAAGTTACGTAAGTGATAAGTGAGGAGTGCCGACAACACCCCAAAAGAATGTTATTATTATTGTTGTATTTTTCATTCACATGCTATATTTAAACTTATATTAGTTAAACCCTTAGGAGATAGAGGAATGTAAAAAGAATAAACTTCAAAACTTGTGTGTGTACGTGTGTGTGGACAATTTTTATCTTTCTTTTCCAGAACAAGGTTTCTAATCCTGCATTTCTTTGTTGTCTGAGATGCTATAGTCACCCCATTTATCAACTTACAAGGTAAAATTAATAATTGAGATTAATCTAATCTAATTTTCTTCGAAAATTCTAACCTAGAATGTTTTCCTCCATATGAAATACTCAGAGATTGAAGAACCGAGAATTAAATAAAATAACGAGCGTTAATGTGAGAGACAACAGAGATTCGGCATATTTAAGCACGTACGATTATCCGCGAAACAGTGTCACCGTTCCACTCGATCTGCAAAGAACGGACCGCGGGTACTTATGGTCGCTACGTGGAAAAGTGGTGAGACAGGACGAAGGGGAAATCGGTTGCACGTTACACTTTCAGAACGTTTTTGCCAATGGTCGAGAGGAGCCAATGAAGTTCTCTTTCATTCGGTCTTTATGGAACCATCTCCGTTTCTACGCGGACAAGAAGTATAAACCGCCGTCGCGCTGCTACTAGCGCCGAACACACCAAGAGACAGTTTTTCCTTTTTAATCCTCTCCTATCCTATCCTTTATATCTAGCGAATTCATAAGACAATCCCGTTAAATGACCAATCGAAGCATGTAACATTACAACGCAGTTTTCGAGCGAAATCTTGTACATTGAAAGAAACACCGTAAAAATTCCAAAATAATCGCAATATCATTCTTTCAACGTCCGCCAATGGGATCGCAAAATAATAAGAAAAAGATTCATCAACTGTGTAATGAAAGGAGAAATTTTAGAAGTCTATTATTTATTAGACTAAATAAAACTTTAATCAGATTTTAATCCTTTTAATATCCACAATACACGATTTTGTTGAAATATCTAAAAATTTAGCTATATACAGATATGAAAATAATTTTGTTGGATCATCAAAATAATTATAAACTTCAAGTGTGATGAACAATGTAGCAAAAAAATTTTGACATTCTAACGAACAGCTTGACTATCTTACATAATTATTTTAATATCTAACAAAATTATTTAGAACTGTATCCAGCTAAATTTTTAGATTCATTAGTAAAACCATTCTTTCCGTGTAGAAATAATTTCTAGATGAAAAACGTATGCAGTTTTTTTCAATTATTACGCTTGGCAGAATATATCTCACAATTCACATGTTTTGTTTCTTTATATTATAATTATCTATGTTATATCTTTTTTTATATTTAGGAATTATTTCTGCACAGAAAGAATGGTTTTGCTAATGAATTTAAAAATTTAGCTGGATACTACAATAAATAATTTTGTCAGACATTAAAATAATGTAAGATGATCACGCTGGTCGCTAGATTTTTGTTTCTTTATATTATAAAGTGTCACAAAATATTTTTAATTATTTTAATTTATATCTAAAAAATCTTTCTCGTACGAGGAATTTTTTAATATTAAAATGATCACATAAACTAGCACACGAGACACAATATAGAGAAGATAAATTAACTTTATTTGACTGCGAGGGCGTAGAACACGTAAATCCGTCACCGAAATGCAAAGTATAAGATTTGTCGGCTTTCTTGCCACGAATTTTCCAACAGAGAAAAAAAGAAGCAGCGTTGGAGCCAAAGTGAAAGGGGGAGGTGGCGATGTGCGCATCGATGCATTCCAAAAAAGGGAACGTAGAGAACGTTCAGATATCGATGGAGGGTATTATCATAAACACGTGAGAAACCCAAATTGACTTCCAGATCGCGGCGGTGATTTACCCCGACGGGGAGGTAATTAGTCACGGCCCCGTGGGCTCCCCGCATATACGCCGCAATTATTTTTATAATCAGCTGTCGTCGCGCTTTCCCGGTAATCTATTCGCGTCGAATGCGCATCATTCGCGAGCGCGCGCGCATCATGCGGGAATAATTATTGCGGGAAAATGTAGTGGGACACGCGGGCAACAAAGTGGTCCCGCGAAGAGGTGCCCGTCGCGCCTACGGGACATATAATATACATAATTAAACGGGTTAATTGCCGGGGCAATTATATGTTTGCGCGCGCGATATTAATTTTGCCCGGCCATTAATTTACTGACCGACATCGCGCAGGAAAATCTATTCCGCGCACGCCGCCGAACGAAAGTCGTCGGATTGGATGGTGACCCGAGTGGCGGCGAGTGGTAATCGATCCGCGGCAAAAAAACCGCTCGATGGCCCGATAATTATTGGTAACAACGTACGATGTGGTTCGTTAAATCGCGGAACGGACTCTCGAGAGTTTCCTTCTGGTTATGGCGAATCACGTGGGCACGCGATAAATTATCTACCGGCGTTTGCACACCTGCATCACGATTCGAGTTTTAACCGCCGCGCCGGTCGCGTTAGGATTTAATAAGATAGCGACTAAATAATTTACGTAAATCTCAAATTTACGGCAAATACACGTAATAAAAACTTGTAATATTATTTTTTACGAGCAAAGCGATTTTAGAAAAAAAAAA
>QKQZ01040507.1:0-28411 GCA_003595255.1 Solenopsis fugax
TATATTCTTGCTTATATATGAAACAATGAATTGTTGATTTAATAGTCATTTTTTTCTGTGTAAGATGTAAAAAATACCACTGGTGACTATTCTCGGATTAAACGACTAATGCTACTATCTTTCTTTAGTTCTAAAAATTGGAAAAGGATAAAGAGTAAGTTAAACTAAGATTAAAGTTAATCTGCGTTGGTAGAAATAGGCATAAATGTCACGCTTAATCGCGGTTACGCAATGTCACGAATTTATTTCTGTCTATTCAACTTCACGTCGAAATCTACTACTTTCTATTGCACTCGCGAGTGTGATGACATTATCTATTCTCGTTAAGCGTACCGTTACGTTTCCCTGTCCGTTCTAATCTTTTGTCAGAAGTATGATGACGTAACGCGATCCGCAACACAAGCCCCTTGGGATAATGTTTGGACTATGCTAAACGGAGATCTTGCGTCGTGTCCAATCGTAGAACAATCCCGCATTCAAAGGAGAGTGACTGTGCATGGGGGAGGATTCGGTAAAGGTTAACGTCTGTTTCTCGATAGGGATGCTGTTGCTGTATAGAGTACGTTAACCCTCGGTCCGCCTTTGACCCTTGCTGAGAAAGGACGAGGCACGGAAAGCGATAAGCTCGCCCGTGCATAGTATCCTTCACTGCACCGACACTAAAGCTCAAGAATATAAGGTAACTTCGGTGTCAAAGGAACGAGAGAAGCGCGTGATCTCTCGTTGCAAGAGTTCCTGGGCGATTTTCGTGGATGCGGTTTCTTTATTGATAATCGATTTTTAGAACGCGAAAAATAGCACATGAATGTCTCTTAAATTATCTATGTGGGATTTTTAAATTTTAAATAACTTTCCAAGAGGTTTGAAGGAAATAAATTAAGAAATCGATTATCCGAGACGCAAAGATCCGTCCCGAAAAGTGGCAGCATACAGTATTTGATTTGTGTGACAAGAAGAATCCTAAGAACGTTAAGATTCTCGAGCGACCGGCGCGGAATCTGTATATAGGATACGATAACAAAAAAAAAAGATAATTTAGAGAGAAAAGAAGAATTTCTCGCTAAGTTACAGAACGAAGACAATAAAACTCACAGAGATCCTATCGGTTCATACTGGAGAGCGTCAGAACACAATAATTTCGATGTCAAAGGAGCGGGAGCTCTGCAAGTCGATTCTGCGAGGATTCCCGAGGACTCGGTCTATTGGCCTCCGTGGAGGACTTCGGCTCGTATGCAGATGAATGGAGATACGACGCAGCCGCTTGCATATCCACTTTGCCTTTCACATTGAGCACGAGCGACGGCGGGATCGGACGATGATATCGATTCGACGCGTTCCCAAAGGTCTCGCTCGGATTGACGGCTGTCTTACTTCAAACGGGCCAGCGGGATGGCGTGAATGGCGGGACAGACACATGTCGAAGGTTATGCAGATTTGTACGAAATTAAAGGAAAAATAAAGGGAAGAAAGAAAAGATAGAACAAACACTTTTGTACAAATCGATGATCACATTTTTTCGTAACATACGTCGCGATATTTCAGGATTAATCATAATTCATTGATCTTAATTAACCCGAGAATAGTCATTTGTGGTATTTTTTTATACCTCAGTGTCGGAAAAATAAAGCTCACGCCACAGCAAATTTTTTTTACTAGTCTAAAATCTATACCTTTTTTTCAGTCGAAGATTCCGAGAGAAGATTTGCTTTCCAATTTTAATAATTTAATAGAAACAAGTTAGATTCATATATTCATAATCCAAAGCTAGAGTGAATAAAATAGCCCAGGTAATTGTTTATAAAATCAATCAAGAATAGTGTAAGAGTTTACATTTTATAAATTCGAAGTAATAATATGAGTTTTGAGTTAAAATGTATTATATAAGCTATTAATATATTTTTAAATTTCATTTCTGAATTTTATTTCTAAATTGTTATTAAATTCGCCTTTATACAATACAAAAAATTGCAATCATGTTTCTGTAAAGTATATTTTATTTTTATTAAAAAATACTTTCTATATGACTTTTATGTAATAAACAAATATAATAAAAATAAACAATTTTTAATAATTCTACAAAAGCAACAATATACAATATGTAGTTAATAACATGACTTTTAATTGGAGTATAAAAATCAACCCAGATGATCGTTGGCATAAAAAAAAGTGGGACAAATATTCCCGAGTTAAATAAAAGTGCCGGATTATCAGCGAACATCGGAACAAACTCGGAAGTTTCGAATATGTACCCTACCTATGTATATTTTCCGCGTGACTTACGTTCGACGAAAGGCAACTCTTTCTGAGAGATAAATCTATAAAGAAGTTTTGTTTCAATAACGCCAAATCTGTTCCTTTTTCTCTCTCTCTCTCTCTCTTTCTCCTTCGCTCTTTCGTGTCTTGCGCTGATCTTATCCCTTTCCTCACGACTATCGATCGATCCTCGCGCGCTTCCGCGCGAGATCCGCCACGGAGAAAAATCTATTTGCAAGAAAAATCTATGAGAGGTCCACTTCTCCAACTCGACCGAACTGTAGATACGGGTTGGGAATCAGTTTTCCGGGTCGGGAGGACTGCCTAACCTTTTTCGTAACCTTCGCGCTCAATCGACGGCGCGACCCCGATATCCTTTCGGCATCCTCTTTAACTTGTCGCTATCATTATATCGGATCTGCCCCGGCGATAGTCGATGGAGAAACCAAGTCCATTCTTTATCCTGCGCCGCGCGCGCGAGTCGGATGCGTATATTTTCACGTCGCAGGGATTTCTCTCGTTTGAAACGCGCGATCCTTCCGACGGCATGAAACGAACGAAACTTTAAGTTGGACGTTCTGTCTCGCTCGGCGAAAGGCCCCCTTTCTACCATCTCGCTAGAAAAATTACTCGGCTCTTCCTCTCCATCACTCCACTTTGTAAAGATAAATGAATTAAAATAAGTTGACGGATATTCACTATGTACACAGTCTGTATAATTGAATTGCTTATCTCTCTTTGAAATCAAGGACCGGCTACATTATTCAATTCCCTTGTTACTTAACGTCAGTTTTTCCGAACTTCGAGGACTTTAAATTTATCCCTAATCTTTTTATTACGTATATACGTACTCAGCTACTAATCGGTAAAATTTCAATTGATAGCAAATCACACCGTATGCGAACGCGAACACTTCTGCCTCGGCGAGCGTAGTCGATGATGTTTAAAATTAACACTGGAGGGTCTCGGTAGGGCGATTTCTCGCGGACGGGCGACGTGCCGGAGGGAGGGCTGCGGTTCGCAAGTGCCTTCAATTATCAATTATAATTGCACACAAGCTAATTGGTAAACACTAATAATAACGCGCGTTTATTGATCAGCAGTTTGGGAACCGGTCGCTCGCCAATAAGCGTCAATCCTGGTTATTCTCGCTCGTCTGTTCGTTTGCTGTATGCTCGTGATGCGTATATTCGTCAGACATATCGTATTTTTAACTCGATTTCATCGTAAAATAAAAAAGCTATAAATATCAGACTTTGTAAGTCTCTTCGCGCGAAAATAACTGCTGCTATATGGATATTTGTATTAACCGATGTCAAGCAGACAGTATTACTCATCTACGAAAATATTCGTGTGTATTTTACGGATGTAAAAATAAGATGTGATTGAAAAAAAGTTTGGCATTAATTCTTAAATGCGACTCTCAAATAGGATATCATATCATCTCTTTAAACATATTATTTCTATATATGGATTCTGATAGGACTTTCAAGTTATAAATAAAAAAAATCTATTCGCTGAAATTAACTTTTAACGTGATCCTAACATGAATATGTACATATATATTCTTGTAAATAATTATATTATAATTAATATATACGAAACTTTTTTCAAGTTAAACGAATAAAAATTTATTGCCATTATAGTTTCTAACTCGAATAATTAATATAAAATTAAGGAAAACGCGTTCTAGAATTATATCCGGACACTTACACGAAAGCATATTATTGTTAATCTCAAATGCCTTTTTATTATTATAATTTAAAATTTAATTGTGATCTTAAATATTCAAAGATTACATTTTATGTATTTGTAATTTGGAAATTTAAGATCATGTATGCGTATAAAAGTTTATTAAAATCCATGTACAGGAAGTATATGTATAAAAGATACAATATCCTTTGACAGTCGTATTGAAAAATAATAAAAAAATTTTTTCCCATCAACATTCTATTTGTTTTTTCTTTTTTTCATAACGCTCGCAAATGCAAAGTATTTTCATATATGGGTAATATTTCTTGCTTGATAATTTTACATCGGTGGGGTATATTTGTAAAATAAAGTTTGACACATTTAAGAATTAATGTACGTATCTTGCGGAACAATCTGTGCATCACAGCACTTCTACCCGAAGCACTACAACACACGACGACGATTCTAGGTTTCCTTGGAGATTCACGAATACCTTAGAAAACTACCCTCGGGTATCTCGAAATTTCTCGGCGCAGATGACTACATTTCCCACGGGAAGCGGTTCTCTTTCTCGGACTTATTTTCGTTCAAGATGAAAGGAAACTTGCGGTGGCCGTCGTAGAATGTTGCGCGGGGGTCCACGGACCCTTAAGGGATCTCGGCCGCCAGCCGTTTTCCGACACGGAAATCAATCTCAACAGCTTCTCGTATCAATCTCCCATCGCACCTGAAGCACCCAATCACGTCGGTGTCGGGGTGTCCTCCGCTGCTCGTCCATTTGGGAGGAAGTTCGCTGAAAATCCTCACGAGACGCGAGAGACTACCCGATGACGGGGAAGGAAGAACAATGTCTCCGCTTGAATCGCTCGTCCGGACGATATATTGATTTCTGAATGAACCGGCCATTGAACGCATCTCTTACCATCCGGAAAAAAAACGTTGCAAAAAAAGTCACTTAAAAATTTGTTTCACAAAATAGGAATTTTACAACGGTTCTCTTCGGAAATTTGAAAATATTCGTGAATTTAAAATACGAAATCCTTTATAAAGATCGATTTAAAATCTATGAATACAAAGTACGCGAATGCAAATTAAAGCCGCTACAAGGAAAATATCAAGTCTAATCCGCTGTGAGTCTTCGTTCGATAATTATCGATTACCATTGTAAATCAAAGAAATTGGATGCGGTCCAGATAGAGCGCCATAACCGCTGTATAGTAAGAGGATTGGAAGCTCATTTTGCACGAGATTCCATATCAAGGGCAATTGCTAGATAATAGAATTTATCATGAATACCCTATCAAAGGCAACCGCAAAATTCATTTGCCACATACGCTTGACATTTGGTAATAAAATCACGCGTTTAAATCCATAAATTTGCTAAATCGTACAAATAAGCGGACGCGCTATATGCAAAAGCACACGTGTTAATAAATTATAGTTAAAAAATTACGAGTTTTAGTTCATTCATTACATCATACTTGTGTTTTGCAGTATTCTGCTTTATCACATTCTCACATATTACGCGTAATTAGATGCAAAGCAGCAACGTAAAAAATGGTCCGGCAATAAATTTTATTAATGTGACAGTTATGAATTTGTCCTACTTTGATTAAATCGCTAATCGATCTACTAATTCGCGATACAAAATTAATAAATTTCGACATGATGCATCGACATATGCGAATGAATGGAGCTAATTTAAAATCGATACTGACATCAGAGTTCGCGGGTCACAAAATGGATTCGTAACATTATAAACTACGCTAATTAGTGTCAACCGCTCGTAAATTGTGTCGTGTTTTATCGCGACTCTTCGTGACGCTCAATTAAATTTTCGCGGACGTGTAAATAAATTGTTGGCAACGTAAAAATATACATGTATGCTGTAATTTTAATTGAACATATGTTTTTGCTCATCCATTTTCGCAATTTATATTAAAATATGAAAAAAATATCTGTGAAACTGTTATATTGTGTGTATTCGGAGAAACATTGAATAGAATAAGAGCTTTTATTTTTTTTTTTTCGCAAAATACGATCGAACAGATCGCAGAGCTTACGGTGATAAGCGCGATATTTCTTTAATAATCGCAATTTATATGACACAGGCACGTATTTGCACGAAAGGGTTAAATCCGTCGCTCTACTCCGCACGAGGAATAAACATATGTCACGACGATTACACGTTATCTCGCGATAGGGAAAGGGGGAAGGGGGATCGTTTCATGAACGTAAATCCTGATAGAAGCCCCTGTGCTCTGAACCTGACCCCTCTCGCTTGTCGCCACCCCACGTCACCCCCGGCAACCCTCTGCAAACGCGTTATTGCGATTGAGTGCAGCCAACTACCCTCGTGTCGATCCTCGAGCGTGTCAGAAACTACGGCATTAATGCACGTTGTCACGCGTAATTATGAGTCAGAGCCGAGTAATCATGCGGCTGTTGCGTGGGTCGCAAGAAAAGCGCGGTTGTGCGCGGGATCGTCCACAGAAGAAGTAGTATTATCGTATCGTATGATCAAATAAAGTGAGAAACTCGAGATGTAATCATCTTTTAGCGAAATTTCGGCAATAAAATAGGGACGTTTCGAAATAATTCGGTGTTATTACGCGAAAGCTCGACGTTATCGCGCGAGTCCAATAATTTCCCATTTAATTTTGGACGGATTTGCGAACGTGTCAAGGTGGGAGCGTTTATCATAGTCGCGTGTACGCGCTGATGAGATTCCATGTATTCTGTCATGCGATAATTCCCGCGAAACTGTAATGTACAGAAGTATCCGGGCTCCAATGTAAAATAGAGAGATAATCCTTACTATACATTATAATGCAGATATTATCGCCGTTCATTTGCGAGGTCTTTTCAAATGAAATCGTTTTGTTGACCTCGCATAGAATATCACAATGCAGAATATGCCCGTATTCGAATCCGCGTGTAATAATCGTAAATGGTAATCAGCGAAATTGTATCCCGAGATAGAAACGACAATTATAATTAGATATCATAAATGTTTTTCTAGATTCTAGCTACGTCAATTTTTTTTTAATCCCTATACTTTTTGTCGACACACTTCTATCTACATTTTTCATTGCGGTACTAGAAAATAATATTCACATTTTTTTTTATGATTTGATCATTTTCGAGCATAATGAGAGAAAGAGTGAAAATTATACAAAGAATCTTTCGCATACACACGTTCGTATAATGCAGACAAGGTATAATCTTTTTTGTCTGAATTACCAACCACATCTTGTCTCCAATCAGCGAGTGGGTTAAGTTCCTCCCGCTGTGCGCAAGTAATTCGCAATTGGCTTGGCTCGATTCTCCGCGCGCGGGCCCTTTTGGCTAATTTCAATTAAGGATAATTGATTGCTTTACACCCATCGTTCCCGTACTCGGTCCGTCCTCTTTGTCCGTGCTCGACGGAGGACCATTTCGCGACGGAGACAGTCATCGAAATCGAAAGACAAAGCGAGAGAGAGACACGTGGATGGAGAGAGAGAGAGAGAGAGAAGGTGAAAGAGAAAGAGAGACAGAGAGAGATAGAGAGAAAGGGCGATGAGAAGAGTGGGTGGATATCTCCTTCAACAATCGAGGGTCCGAGCAGACGAGGAATGTAGGTGGAGAAGGGATCTAATCGCATGCGGTCCATCCCTATTCAACCATCCGATTCAACTACCGTCGCAGTCAGCCACCGTGAAGGATATCACTCGTCTAATTGTTGGCCATCGATCACTCGATGATCGAGCGAGCGAGGAAAGGCGGAAGATTAAGATGTCCGGGTCTAATTCGAGACATTTTTTTCTTACTACTACGACTTTTTTTCTTATTACATCTCGTGGCGCTTAAAGTCTACGCGTAAGAGCACGAGCGCTTTAAGAATGTGCACGCTTGAATGCTCAACCATAGTCATCCCCCCGAGACGAGTTTCTATATCCGGCCGTGACACCCCTTCTCGTCAAAGCCTGCGGCGCTCTCGCGATTGCAATGAAGAAAATGTTTGCGTGAAGGAAACAAGGAATTAAGGGGGACGGCGCCGCTTTATGCGAAAACTCCCTCCTCTCGCGTATATGCAAGTCGCCTTGGGCGAGAACAGGGAAGATTGCTCCGACTCGGCCGAATAAAATTTTATTCTGATAAGGGACGAAGAGAATTTTTTAATATCTCTATACAGCTAGATTATCGGAATATTTTTTAGATTTTTTTCTAACTTTGCATTTCTCCTCGATATTTGAATCTCGTCGTTCTTACGATGGCTATAATCTTCCACGTTATGTCCCTTATATCTCTCGGATACTCGTTTTATTTATCCTCTTAATCCCCCTGCTCCGTTCGAAGTATATGTCGGAGATTTTATTTATATTGCCACCCGTTATTGCCGCGCCGCGCCGTCGAGACGTGGAGGGTTGGCGGTCTTCATTAGGTCTTCTTCGCGTCTAATCCAACTTGAATGTCGGCGTCGTGGGGTTGAGGCAGAGTTGTGCTTTCCGCACGATACCCTTGGGTATTTTGTAGTTATCCTAGGCACGGAATACCTCGACTCGACGACGAATAAGTGTTGTTCGCGCAACGCGCTCTTCGTTTACCTGATTAATTGAATAGTCCAGGAATGACTCGACGTTTCGACCGGCCTTTTCAACGGATGCATTAAAGCGGATATTTCGGCGAGCTTGAAAAAACGACGGTCGTGAGTTATCAGCGCCGCCGAGCGTTCGCGCCGTATCAGCATCGGTGATAATAAATGCGCGAGCAGATTTCTGTCGCCAAAAATGTAGCCAATTTATTCTCGTCGTCGTGATACGGATGCGGCCTCTGTACGTGGGTACGATAATATCGTCGGTTCCAGGCACTCGGAAAAAGGAGCTTTAGCATAATTACGCTGTTTCGAGCGCGAATCGTCGCGGTACGCGAACGAGGATGCGACCCCGACTATTTTCCCACGTATTCAAAGCACCGCCGAACGTGTTACCTGAACAATTTGCAAAAAAATTGTTCGACTTTTTCTCGTTGTAATTTTTCGGGTTTGATTAACGTTGCAACTGCAAGCCCAGAAAAACAGTGCTCAGGGAAAGGTGGTGTATCGGTCTTCGACCGATTTTGATATTTTTCATTTGTACAAGTTTCATTTTGGTACCTATCTAAAAATACAAAAACAATTCTAAAATATTCTTTCGAGTATTGTTATTGATATATATTTTTTGTAGATTTTTAAACTGTTTTTGTAAATATATTTTTTTAAAAAAATTGAATTTTGATCAAAGGTACATTGAGGAAAAAAAATTGTTAAATTGTTTTGTCTTGATAAAATTGATTGCTGGTTTGACTAAATTGTTTAACTTGATTAAATTTCTTCAATTCAAGTATTTCAAATTAAATTCTTTTAGTTCAAACATTTATATATTTATATATTTAACTTAAATATATAAACACTTGAATTGAAGAAGTTTAATCAAGTTGAACAATTTATTCAAGTTAACAATTTTTTTCTCAGTGTTATCACATTATATCTTTGATTAATATATGTCAATATAAAGAGAAGTTAAGACATTTTCATATTTTTTGTATTTTTTTTTACATTATATAAAGTTTTATATAAAATATGTGAAAATTAATTTGAACAAACTAAAATAAAAGAACAATAGAACAATTTCTTTATATCATTTTTCAAAACTTTATCTTTACTTTATACTTTTACCTTTATTTTACTTTTACAAGATAAAATATTTGTTATTAATCAAAAGTACAAGTATTTGCTCATTTTCTATTTGTTGTTAATTAAAAAAATTGTTTACGTTAAGATTGACTGTGTTGAGTTTTAAACAAATTTTTTAGGTAATTACTTAACAATATAATCAATTCAAATATGAGAATATAATAAAACATTAAATAAGATTAAGAAAATTACTTACTTTGTTTATATGTATATATTCAAACAATAAATAATTTTTCACAGTAGCACAGTTTTTTTAACATTAAAATTGTAGATTATGAAGCATTTTTGATAATCAAATTGGATTATATATTTCTACTTTTACAAATATTCAATAGATAGTTTCACACGATAACAAAATTAAAGGTACAAAAGGAGAGAACACTACCTTTCCCTACAGTTAGAATTTATTGCGTGCTATAAGATTATATCTACGAAAGATCGGAGTGCATTACCGTCTAAGTTTGATCAAGTTACTGAAAAATAATTACGCTTATATATACGGACAATAAATTATCAACAAAGATCAATTTTTTTTCACGCAGCCTGTGGATTTTGTGGCACATGAAGACGCCGTCGTTGGTTAGTTTATTATGTATAAAAAACGAAAATATGAAAATGTCTTAACTTCTCTTCATATTTACATTGACATATATTAATCAAAGATATAATGTGATAACGTAAAATACGTGGCCGCGTCTACAGTAACAACCTGACATTAGATGCGAAAGCAATTAGGAAGAAGTTTACGAAGCGCGCGCGTTTCTCTTAGAAAGATTTTAATTACAATTTGTAAACGCGACGAACTGCGGGCTCGTTGCATTTAAGTCTCGTTTCATTATCGCGCCAGACCTGAATGCAAGTTTTTAACGTCCTGACATTTATATGACATAATTAAGATTTTTCTGACACGACCTGCAACGTCCCGCTCTATACTTTTTCGCGCCTCGTTCATCGTTATCGTGACGAGAGTTCAGTCCTCGTGTTTTATCTAACGGAGGAAAAGGCGTCCTCGTTTTACCTGACGCGAGAACGCGGATCTTTGCATTTGAAAAATTATTACACGAGACGATTCATCCCACGGCCTTATCTTAATTGGTTTAAACTCGGCCACCGCCACGAGGAGCAGATTGGAATTTCTGGTGGCGCATGCACGATTATGCCGCGAGCGTACACGCGATAAAACGTTGTGGAATTAAACGAGATTAAAATCTGTAGGATTACCGCCACATCAAAGCGGCCCTTTTCTTTTTGCTGAACCCGTGTACATTGAAATCTGTCGCAGTTTTAATCTCTTTCTCTAACGAGAATATGCAGAAAAAGCGGTATAATATACATATGAAAAGTATAATGATGTACACAATTATGTATATGAGGAGCTTTTTATCATAAAGTACCAGATGTGTTTGCTAACGTATATATCTCTCGTATCAAACGGATCAAAAAATGAGGATTAAAAATGCAAGATTAACGCGACACTTAAGGGCACGAATCTGTGAAAGCGGATTTCAATTAACGGCAATACATTAGAGCGGGATGTGTGTTTCATTAGGCTAATCTGATTGCGTGATCCTCAAAGAGTGATTATCGGATCTATTCGGAAATCAAGCGGATCTCTCTCCCTCTCTTCAAAGCGTACGCTCCTCCCTCCGTTAATACAACCGACACTCCACCGTGATTCAATAACAGGTCAATAATAAACTCGATCACCGGGAGGAAACGGCGAGGTCTCTCAACCCCTCGGCACTCGCGAATTCTGCAGTCTCCGACAAGACAAACGAAGCCGCCCCCCTTCCTGGCCTGTGGCTACGTGGCTACGCGATGTGTCGCAGACGCCCGAGCGGCTTGTTCGCCGGCACGTACAGCACAGTGTAACCAACCCCCTCACCCCCTCATGGGGACTCGCTCAAAGTCGTCGGCAGACACATACACATACGTAGACACACACACACACACACACACACACACACATACAATTTGGACTCTGTCGTCCGCCGCCATCGCCTTACCCGGACTATACAACGTCTTTAAGTTTCGCACAAAGACCGAAGGAGCAGTTAAGTTACCTAGAAGCCAGAGTTCGCGCCGTCCTCCTTTGTCATGCCTCCCCCTGACCTATCCGCCCGACGGCGCAAGAGGCTCTACCTCTCTTCAGGTCTTCCTCGTTCACTCTCCTCTCGCGACTTCTCCATCCCCAAGGCGACGAAGTCTTTAACTTTCCGCGACTAAATTTACCGGCAGTCGAAATACCCGCCATTGTCACCGCCGCGTGTCACGGGCCGGATGAAAGTGTCGAGTATCTTTGGATTCGTCTAGCTCGAGATGTTGAATGGTCGCATAAATTTAGAGTATCTTCAATTATTTGGAGCCGCGTACACTTTTAATTCGAAAATAATTACCCAAGATATTTTTTTACACCCTAGCGTCGGAAAAATGAAGCTGAGTTAAAAAATATTATAAGCTCTTAATATCTTTATGTTTATACGACATGAAAAATTCATATCATATTTCTTTAAGTGTTTATTTTTATTGAAAAGAAATAAAATTTTTATATTTATAATAAACAAATATAAACAAAATAATTTTTAATAATTCTGCAAGAGAGTAAATACAATATAAATGACTTTATGTGATGGCAACTCAACTTTATTTTAAATTGTTATAAAACGGATATTATATATTTCGTTTTTTTTAAATAACTATTTTTACCTTGAAATATACAATTCTAACGAAAACCTGCAAACGTTTTATTAATTTCATTTTTTTTAGAAATATTCTTATAAGAAGCTTAATGTATTTCTTCCATTTGCTTAATATTTTTTTAGTATCTCTTTATTTTTTTTTTTAGAAAATATTGAATAAAGTTTATATAACATCTTTAGATTAATAATAGTTAATAAATTAGAAAACAATTAATAATATATACTTAATAACAATAACTTTTAACTGGAGTGTAAAAATCATCCTAGATGATCGCGTATGCATGTTTATGTAAAAAAAAATAGAGAATGACTATTCCCGGGTTAAGAGTAAATAATGAATATGTGCTCTCTGAAGATAATGGAATTTATATTTCAGTAAGAAAAATCCTACAAAAATTACCATGCACGATCGAGAACTCTGATGAAGTCTCCTATTGAAAGGTACCGGAAATCGATTTGAAATTTGTTCCGTTTTCATTTTTTTTTTTTATTCCGATCAGATTTCAATTTTTGCCAGACGAGAAATCTCGAGAAATTCAACGAAATCACTTCGCCGAACGTGTGGTACGTAGGAACGTCCTCTGTTAACCTCGCGCGACTTCACCCGGTGCGCCGTTTTGCAGGGCATTATCTCGCCACAATGTAACTTTACGATGGCGAGCGAATGCCCCGCGCCGCNGGCACGACCGCGAGCCGCGACTGCGGCTGACCCGCACCCCTTAACTCTTTGCTTGGCCGTCCACGTATTTAATAGGATAATGCCTGGCGGTTGCTTGGCTGTTGTTCCTGCAGTCGTGTCCATATACCCGTCTGCTGCATCCATCTCGTATTCTCTCACGTGTATTTGTCGCTGCAAATCTACTTCCAAACCTTGGTAAGACCAATTAAGGCGATTCGGGAGACAGTTTAGTAGTCGGACTAATTTTTAGCTATTTTAATGTTCTATTTCATCTCGGAATCTTTCGCTATAGACACTTGTATAAAAATCTGAAAGTTTCGTTAGAAACAGCGAATCAAAAATGTTTAAGTAAAACACGGATTGTGTGTCGTATAAAAAAAAATTCCATCCGGCCTATAATCGAAGAATAAGATCTCATTAAAACGTTCTTCGTTCCCGAGATTCGACTCGGGATGAGAAATTGCTTATGACGAATGTGGACGAGAGGAAAGCACGTTCGGGACGAGCCGAGCAGAGGCCACGATAGTCGGGCGAGAAGTGAAATGATAAATTAAACCGACCGCGGTAACGCTCGGCCACAAAACAAGGCGGGTTAAGCTGCGGAATTATGAAAGTTCCAAGACTAATTGTGAAACTTTTCGCGATGTACAAAATTGCCGCAGACTCGCGCGGGACGGCGAGAGACGGACGCGGGGTCAGTCCTCTCGTTGCCGCTCGAGGTGAAGTGCCGCGAGATGGGCGCCGACTTGACGAGATAAAGAGAGCTTTTCCCCGGCACTTGGGAGGGAAATAAAGGGGACGGAGTCTCACAGTTTCGACCTCTCTCGAGTTCTCCGTTCGTCTGAATTTCGCACGAAAGAAAAGGGAACCGAATCGCGCGTTTGTCCGAAGTTACTGCCGAGTAAATTGCGCCCAAGTCAATTCGCCATGATTTGACTTAAGTTTATTACCGCAAGCCCCGACGAAAGAGTGCATAAAGAGTATCTAAACGTGCGGGAACTAAAGAGCAGGGATTTAAAACGTCAGAAACTTAAATGCCTAAGAAGTTGCCAATGCAAATATCTAAGAGTGCGAAACTCTTTCTAATCTAAAGTAAAATTTGTAACGAGCAGCGAACGGTTATAAAAATGCATAATAAAAACGCTATTTTTAGAAACGAAAGATTACAAAGTTATTATTTATCTTTCGCTCGTTATCGCCGTCAAATAATGTTGAGTTGCAAATCGATGCAGTTTGCAGCGTCATACGCAAGCATAACTATTGCCGTCGTTCTCTCGAGGGCATCTCACAAGTCGACGTCCTTTATTTACCGCGCATCGCGACAGCAGCGAAAGAGCAAGGCGTGGGCGGATAGCGCAGAGGGCGAGGGGGGAGGATAATGTAATTCTTGACAATCTCTTTCAAGACGCGTCTCGTAAAAAGTCTTTTGCACGCGGTAATCTCGTTCGAGCTGTTTGCTCTCCAATACGTCGCTCCGGCGTAGACAAAAAAAAGGGAAGGATAAGGCGCAGCGATTCGACGAACAGTCGACGAGGAATAAAAGTAGCGGCCCGTCATCGGCCACGCTCTTCTTCCTTCGTCCTCTCGTCGTCGTTGTCGCAAGCTTCGCGGAAAAAAATGCCTCGGGCCGAATAACATTGATCCAGCGGCGGCTCGTGTCAAGCGGAGTCGACGACCTTGCGACCTTTGATTATTTAGTTCGAACGGTTCCTACGGTGGTCTCCGAGGTAATTCGTCGGGGTAACTTGCGACGGTGCCCCCCATAGGAAGGCCGACTTAAAGAATAAGTTACGCGGAAATACATCGTTGACAGCCGTGGAAGAGCACATTATTATACTTTTATCGTCGCGTTATCATACTTTTATTGGCGAACGTGGCTCTCCCAAAAGACGAAATTTCTCTAAGATTAACCAGGTAAATAATTAGATCGTTTTTTTTTTTTCAGGGAGTAACGTTTCAAGAAAGTTTTATTTTGTGCAATTATAATTTCTTTCTTACAATATTACGCGGAATAATTCTGTTCACGATAAAAGTGAGTTCAGTCAATGATTTTTGATAGGATACACTTTTTCTCTTAAACTTCATGATTTTCCACGATCTATCCCTACGGTAGACCATACGGTAGGCCTTTTATTTTAAAGGACAGTTATCTTTTAGATTTATTTTCTCAAAACTCAACTTTATTTTTTATTATAACTTGTTGCCTTTTATTTGTCTTTTATTTTATGGGAAATGTTTTTCTAATTAGAATTCCAATGTCTAATGTACTAATGTACAGAAAAAAAATTAGTATCAAATCAACAATTCATTGTTTCATCTATAAGCAAGAATATAAAATCTCCTTGGAAGTATTTATAATCTCAAAGGGACATAATTTGCTAACATAAAGAAATTTTGTTTCTTCATGTAAGCAAATTATGTCTGATCAAGATTATCAAATTCTTCCAAGAAGATTTTATATTCTTGCTTATATATGAAACAATGAATTGTTGATTTGATAGTCATTTTTTTCTGTGTGAATAAATTGTTATGAAAACAATTGATAAATTTAGTTGTTTAGTTTAACTTGATTTGGAAACGTGTAGAAAAAAAAACCGTAAAATTTTCAAATTGTCCTTTATTTTCTCGAAGGAAATATGGTCACCGTACACGTACCTTATTTTATCCGGGGGTGCGCGATAACTATCGTCACTCGGCAGGTTCGCCGCAAAGCTTGCGTAATATCGCTAGCCCGTCGTGCACTATGAAACGCTCGTTTTCCAGGGTGAGGGTTCGCGCGCGCCCGCGCGCGACTTAGCCGCGCAAATCGGATTAATTATTTCCCGGCGTGGCCGGTTGCGGCCGAAGGCGCGGCCCTTTCTTATCGTCGGGTTTAACGTAAGCACTTGGGGCACATGGTGGTGCGCGTCGCAGTATACGTGGGATGTGTTTGCCTTGGGGGTCTTCGTCAAGATCGATGGCGCCGTGCCACGGCGCGGCGCCGATGCGACTATCCGTGTAAGCGCTGCCGCCGTGCCATCCCGTCGTGCGGCAGCGCAAACATTGCACGTCGAAATTACATACCGCGCGACATAGCAAACACGGGACGCGGACGCGAAGACGACGCGAGGCGGGGTGAAGCGAGGCGAGGCGAGACGAACGAGGGTGCGCCTAACGAGGCCCGTCGTCGCGTTTACCATAACCCGCTAAGGATAATAAGGATTTTGATTGAGCAGGTTGTTTGCCGCGTCCCCATTGATTAAAGACGATCTTGCGATACGTCTCTCACGACGCGACCGAGCGAGATAAAGATACGTGCGTCGGGCGGCGGTGGCGGCGACGGCTGGCTCTGCCCATTTTTTCCAGCTCAAAGTGGGGCGCTTGTTAAAATCTAAGCCCTTCTGAAAACTCTGATGAAAGTAGAGTGAAATGGCGCTGAAAATATGTATTTTTACTGTTGAAATTTTTTTTAGCTTCATGCATTCTTTATACGACGTCTCGAGAGAAATTGCCGTCTTATCAACTTAGAAATTCACGAAACCGTGCACCTAGCTTCTCGTCGAGAAGCGGTATAATATGCGAAATGTTAAAAAGGGGTTCTATCTCTCTCGAATTTTCCCCTGGAGCGGGAACAATTTCGCGAGAATGCGACCGCCCTGCGCGCTCGAATTCACTTCGATTTCCGCCTGACGGATAAAGTGCAACAGGATGCATTAACGCGAACGGATTCTGACGCATTGGCTCGCTGACGCCGCGCGATATTAGTCAGCTACGCTCAATCGCAATAACGCCCATCCTCCCCGCGGCTCCCTCCCTTTCTATCAGGATCTATATCGATGAATGCCCAACGGACATCGAACGGTCGTAAATGCGGATGCGTCGATAACGGATTGCCGGCCACTGCTCTCCATTATATTCGCGGCCATCGAAGAAGCTCTGAATTACGAAAGCACGTAAGCGTCTACCGTATACGTATACCATAGGTATTGAATGCGACTTCCGATCCGGCGCGGGCGCGGCCTTGCAGCTCGACGGATGCATTACGGATGCATGCGCGCTCGCCGGCTCGTCGAGATCAAAGGGCGAAATACCGAAACTCGACTCGGCGGAGCTAATGCACTTCGGAAAACGCGCGAAAACCGGACGAAGGAAGGAAATAATGCAGATGCGAGAGGAGACGGGTCTGGCGGTCTCCGCCAAACCGTAGAAATTGAGTTTCAACGGCCGTGTCGAGAGAATTTTCCCGCGTCGCTCCGACGCGGCCTATCCTGGGCATTCCTGGGGAATGCAGCATCATGCAATAGTCGAGACAACGAAATTTTCTCGATGGTTTGTTGATTTTGCAAATTTGCAGTTTCTGCGTGGGGATTTAAAAATCGCGTCACGATAAGTCTTTTCTCTATTACGCATTACTAAAGGTTCACGAAATACACTACTAGATATCTCCAGCTTTTCATTCACTCATAAGTATTATAATCCTGCTGCAATTATTAACCCTTGACTGGCACACAGAGAGAAAAAATTGTAGTGGTGGCAACTATAAAGGGACAACCATACAAATTTTATTAATATAATTATAATATATAAGTTAAGTAAACTATATTATAGTTATTGCAACTAAATTAATGGTTAAGAGAACTAATAAAAAAATAGTTGTAGTATATTATATAATAAAGTAATTACAACTATTTTTTATTAGTTTTCTTAACTATAAACTTAGTTGCAATAACTATAATATAGTTCATTTAACTATATATTATAATTAGATTAACAAAATTTGTATGGTTGTCCCCTTATAGTTGTCACCACTACAATTTTTTCTCTCAGTGCATAGTCTTTTTATTACATACAAGGTATCGTCAAATCAAATAAATTGAATTCTTTTTGTAATAATTTTATTGTATTTATATATACACTGAGAGAAATGGTTGGTTGAATAGTGATGAAATGAATTTTATAGTGATAGTTACTAAATATATAATTATTTTGATCAAACAATTTATAGCCTTAATCAAATAATTATTTTCATACAAATTACAAAAAGTTTTGTTTAATGTTATTAAGTTTTTGATATCAGTAACTATAAAATTCATTTGATCACTATTCTACTAAACGATTTCTCTCAGTGTAGATAACTTTAAAATGTTAAGAATAGCAATATTATATTTTGTCTGAAAAAATTAAGGAACAGCTGAACAAAAATAAGGCTGGTCTTGGAGAAAGATTAAAATTATATTAGCTGAGATCACTAACGACCCTAAAATACCAGTTAAGGGTTATAATTTGTTAGCAAACCCCATCTTATATTCTTGTAAATCGCTCGAACGAAGTAGTTAATGATGCTTACGTCTACTTAAATCTATTTTAGATTGTCGAATATAAATGTGACGTGTACTCACACATATGATACAAAACCAAGTTCTTCGTGCTGCCATTGTACTTCTGGAACGCTCGATTAGTGGGCGCAAACACGGTCACGTGGCGGTACGTGAGGGTAGTATTGGCTACTTGACTGGCTTCCAGGAGCTGGTAAAACTGCAACAGAAAAGCGAAATATGATATTACAATCTGTTCGATATAGTCATCTCTTTGCTAATCGGTGCCACCAATTAATGGGCGCGTGGCAAAAGAGGGGAAAACGCTCACGGCATTATACCCTGTGTGTGCGACCTCAATCGCGTACCTTTGACAAAATCAAACAATCGCTCGCCGCTCTCAAAAGGACCTGCTTGTATATAGGAGGT
The DNA here is from genome assembly GCA_003595255.1 of Solenopsis fugax. Lineage (NCBI taxonomy): Eukaryota > Metazoa > Arthropoda > Insecta > Hymenoptera > Formicidae > Solenopsis > Solenopsis fugax. The sequence continues at coordinate 18,763 of QKQZ01040507.1, forward strand.
CGTTAAATTAATCATTGTCCCCGCATGATAAAGCAGGAAACGAGCGATCGATTCTGCTCTTCTGACGTCGGGCTCTTACGCGGGAACCCTTCTTCTACGCAGCAAAAAGAAAAAAAATCCCCCTCCCCTCAACGGGAGGATGCCTCGAGCAATTCGCGTCAACGGGGATTAAAGTCGTAGTTCACATCGAGTTGCGAGCGGGATCGACGAGCACGCGCGCTAAAGCATTTAATCCGACGTGTCGGTTGAAATTTTCCGAGGACTTTCATCTCCCGCAGTGGTCGCGGCACAAAGGAACCTCGTTAGTTATCAATGCTTAATTAGCCGGATGTAGAGTCCGATCTACTGGCGGGTATTATGAGTCACCCTTCCCGCTGTACCGGCTCCTCCTCTTTCTGTCGAGCGTCGCGTCGCCTGGGAGATGAGGGTAAAAAAAAAAAAAGAACTCGTCGCGAAAAACCGAAAGTCACCAAACTGTTTACAATGCTGCAATATTTTCGTAGATTTGGAGACTTGTTTTTTAAACTTGGCATTAAATTGCTGTTATAATTATAAGGCAGCCATTTTCTTAATTTGATATAATTATTACGTTATAACAATGATTATTATAATACTGCAACAATGCATTGTAACGAGAACAAAACATTTTAATGAGCTTTAATTCAGCGCACGCGATATTTCACGGCATTCATGCATGTCATTTATTCGAACGCCTGCGAGAGACTCGCTTTGGAATGTAGAGAAATGGAGTTCGCGTTAGACGCAGAAAGTATGCCGGGTAGTATGATAAAACTCGCGCTATCCGCCGACTTTGTCGATTTTATGACGCGTGTGGCATTCGAACAAGTTTTACCGCACAAAAGCGTCGCCGAGGCTTCCGATTCTCGTAAAACTCGGCGCGAGTATCGTAAAAACGCGATTATTTCGTCCCATTGCTTGAAACTCCCGCACTGCCGGTAGAGAACTATGTCGGCACTCGGCTACAATAAACTGCTAAAGTTTCGTACGCGTAGGAGGCGTACCTCGGTACCGGTAATTTTTCCGCCGTCTCCATTCTAATACGCTCAATCTTTCAAGTTCTTTCGACTTTGCCGAAGTTAATAGAGTAATTTTGCATTTCATATTTTCCTGCGTTTCTGTGATTCACGTTCAAATTGCCATACATTTGGCACTAAATGCGCTTGTTTCATTTAAGCTCGCGCCCACAATATCATTTTTACAACTCAAGAACGAAAATGCTAGTGCCTGCGTTTGGTTTTGACTTGTCCCCTTTTTATTTAATGCCTACGAATCAAGCGAGACTTCGAAACGCCAAGTTATATGTCGACCGCAAATTGGTAGATTTCGGTTAGTTAGATTTACGCATTATTGAAGCCATAAGTTTCCGTAAGGCCGTGGACGGCATTGTCGGAGGCGGGAAACTTTGTTACCACGGTCATATATGCTAATTAGTACACGGTGGGATAATTGGTAGGGAGATTCGGAGCAGGGTCTATTAGTTGCATCGGTCGGTTGGCGGTGCTGGCAGGAAATTTCTGATTAATTAGAAGCTGTGCGCGAGGGCGCGGTCCATTTAGCTTCTATATTCTATGATGATTGACGTCGCGCGCGATACGCAAATTAAATTTCTTGAAATCAAAAATAATGCGGCGCGACGCGCCGAGATGGTATTCGCGTTCACGCGGACAACAAAAGAGGATTTAACAATCGGACGAAATTCGCGAGGACGATAAACAGGAAACCATCTTTTCTTTTTTTCCGTGGACGACGGGGCCCAGTTCAATTCTCGTTAAGGATAACGGCGACGCGAGCCCAATTTGTGAAAAATAATGGTGAAACATGGTTGCGACCTCCTTTATCTCGCTCGCCCCTTATCCTCGCGTCGCTCTCTTATCCCCTTTGCCTCCCTTTAACGAAGCTCTTGAGTAATGGAGACATGTCGTGACTCCCGGCAATTAATGCGAGTTGGTTCGTCGAGGCGAGCCCGGTAGAGCGACAGGATTGGTCGGAGGTAACAGACAAAAGGAGAAAGGCACAGGGCGAAAACAGCCCTGTGGATAGAAAAAGATTTCCAGCACGGTAATCGAGACGTCGTGTTTCGCGTGTAGGATTGTCTTGGTATAGACAGGAGAGAGTTTTATCGAATCAAATATAATACCAACCATTCTAGTGATTCTAGAATCGCGTAAAACTTTAGTTTGCTAAAGTCGCTAATTTTGATTGACTTGAAACCTGTCACAAAGGATTATAAAAGACGCCTTTAAAGAGATCTGCTCGATTAAAATGTCCTTATCCCAGCTTTTTTTAGACGCTTGGATAAGTTTCTTGATTCCTGAACGGAAAAAGGTTTTCGCGTCTTTAGCGAGCTCTGACGGGTCCAAATGAACTGTATGAAAAATTTGCATATGGATACGTGCCCGAGCGAATCAATTTTTGCTAACGAAAGCAGCGTTTAATGAGTTCGTCCAGCGCGCGGCTGGATATTATGTATTATTAATGCGAGCAAATATTCGCATTTGTAAATGTTTCGTTTTCGCATTTTCTGCTTGGTGAATAAAAACAATCGCGCGACGTCGCATCGTCGATGGGTTAAACAGGGGATAAACGGATTCTATGAAGCGCAGCCGCGCGCCGAGTCGGGTTGGGAACCTGGAGCATCGGGCACGAGTCAACTATGGAAATTAAATTAAATCGCACGCCAAGATATATAGTATATATATATATATATTTTCTATTTTCCCTCTCTTTCCCTCTGTCCGTCTCTTCCTGGCGCCATTTTATCGCATTATGTGCTTTCAAAATATCGCGCGCGATCAGAAGATAAATGCGCAGCGACGTGTGCTTGTGTCCCTTAATAAACGCGATACTGTTCTCGTGCTTAACGCTTAGCGCCGTATCCGAAAACAGATCCCGAAGGATCTACAATATCTACATAGATCGGACCTTTTTCGAGATTACAGACGACCCGCGAAAATCCAGCTTCTGGTGAAGATTTATGTTCTCATGTTAAAATTACGCGTACAATAAATAAGCGAGACATGAATCTTAATGTTATGTTCCATGTCTTAATTCATGTCTACGTTTCAACCTTCGAGGCATTTTATCTCACGACATACATCAGCGCGGCGTTATGTTACCGGTTATATTCGTTTAAACCGCGTTCGCTGTTTTTGCTACGGCAAAATATTTAATGAACGCTCCATGTATCTTGCTTGTATTTTAGTTATTACTGCGCTTATCACCGCACACGCTGATGTAACGTAACGAAAAGAATAATAATTACTTTAACTCTCATATATCTGATACCTCGGTGTACAATGTACAACGAAAAACTCGGCAATTTACTCGGCAATCCGATAATCAATTGGATACAGGCTGTTGAAATTGGCGAATGTATTTGAGTTGACTCTCGGGTTCTGTATTTTTAATATTTTTACGAGTCTCGCCCTCGCAATCTGGCATCATTTTTCACGCTTCTCGTCATCTCTTATTTAAGGTCTTATTTTTACAGTCCCCGCGCTCGTTTTAGAAACACTCCCTCGTGGCTCGTCACACATTGCAACGCGTCTCCGTCACGAACGAAATGGAACACGGCTCGTGTCAGTAATTATGTTTAATTACAATCAACGTAGAGAAAAGAAAACCGGGAGAAGATAGGAAGAAACGCGAGTGGTTTCGCGTTTTTACGAGACGACCGAGGATCGAGTTGCCCGCCGGTAAGATGGGAAGAGCGAAATTTAATTAACGTGAGCATACGTCGAAAGTTTCCCGTGCCGCTCTCCGCGGAAATGGCGGCTTTAAATTCTTCTACGGTTGCGGTAATAAGGAGACATTCGATTCGCTCCCATCTCCTATCGTTACGTGAACACGATTCTGAGGCGAGAGGTGTCGAGAAAACGGACGAGAGACAAAAGAGTGAAAAATGCTATTACATAAGTTGTTAATCAAATACATTTGATGGACGTGAATCGTGCATCGTCTTTAAGTCCATTACAATAATAAGATATATCGTACATTAGGGGATGTCCTTAAACTTTTCGCATCTCTGATCGCGTGGGTTGTTTATCGCCGCTTCTCTCCCTTTTATTGTCTGCTCGGCGCGCCCTCGACGAATACGAACATTTATGCGAATGACTGAACTTTCATTCGACGCCGGAGACGAGATGCGCCTTGCCATTTATGAGTCAACGATATCGTCACTCAGGCGAGAGCATCACGAATTACACTCACGCGTCGAAGAGCTGCGATTAATCTGCATATTATTATGCCAGCTCGTCCGTACGACTGCGCTTTAGTGCCTTTCGCAAGTTCACTGAGTTATAACACTTAGAATATATTTTTACGTGTAGAAATCAGTGCTGCGCGAAATAAAAGTAAAATTTAAGCCAGCAGAATTTTAGCAAATATTTTAAACAGCATTCTAACGCGCTGCGGACAATTTATATTGCAATTTTGTAATTTTACAATTTTGAAGCATTTTAATTCTCGATATCGAGGGAGGTGCAAGGGCTGAAATCAAAAATATATACGAGAGCTAAATATTTATAGATTTCAATGCAATCGCCTACTCCCCGCGACCGACTCATTAGCGATGATGACATGCCTGTGTTATCCATATTTATTTGTCATACGACGAAGTGATTCGTCCGTGATTCACGGGGCGATGGATTCGGATGCGCGCGATCGCATGCAAATTAATGGTCGTGTATTTCCCCGTGTCTCTCTTTCTCACTCTCTTTCTGTTCTCCCCTTTAAAATATTCAATCTAAAGCCATTTGACGCGCGTACAATGAAAGAGACTCGCGTCGAATGTATTCGGGGACGGCTATGGAGATCGAGCAATATCATTTTAGCGCAGCAGTCGAGAGAGCATCACTTCGATACGGTAACAATCGAGACCAATATCGTCCCGATGTATCCGTCGTAAGAGCAACGTCGCGTAGCCAAGAACAACATCTTAGCAGCCATGCTGTAGTTTCCCTTTGATACAACCTGTGCCATTACTACGTGCAAATTACTTCGCGATTCGATTCGATTCGATATCGAGGCCGTAAAGCGCTCCTGACTTGCGTCCGATAACACCTTTGTTATCATGCATTATACACGTGTATATGCGTTTACATTGCCAGAAATACATCGTGACGCTAAAATTATCGCTATTATTATTGATTACCAGTACTTTGATTAATTTCCAATCCGATTTCTCTCTCTCTCTCTCTCTCTCTCTCTCTCTCTCTCTCATTAGCGACGACTAAATTCTCTAATTAGATTAATAAGGAAAGATCGAAATTCGAGATTGTAATGAAACTATGTTTGTGATATTGATTTAGCTTTATAAAATATTAATTTGAAATGGACAAAAATATACTGACGAAAATATTCAGTGTTAAAATTAAGAAACAGCGAGAAGATAAAAGGATAAGTTAATTCCGAGATGATACACGAAAGCGATCCTCGTGGATGAGAACGGCGTAGCCGGGTTTCGGGGCGCCTTGTATACCTACAGAATGCGCGATGCCTTATGCATATCGAAAGCCCTGCATAGGATGCATTATTGGACGCATTATACAGAATGGCCTGTTGAGGCAATTCCATTGTAAATTGAGTGCGCGTTGGTACGAAAACGCGCGTTGGTCGCTCGGAAGAAGGGGCTCGACTTGCCACAGGCGGTGAAAAGGATACCATGAAAACCGAGGGCGGGCGGGGGTGCAGGGTTGCTTTTGCCCCGGAAGCGTGAGCCGGTAAAAGCCCTTATATTGAATACGTGGGTCACATCTCAATATCTCGATGCACTTACTCGCGCCACCGATATTTCGCCTCCGGGGGTTGCCTGAGAGCGTGACGCGTGATGCAAGGGCAGGGGGGGGAAGGTTGGTGGGGACGATAAGTGCAGCGATGTTTTCTAAAGATTCAGACAGACGGGAAAAAGCATGGGACAGCAACGAAGTCATAAGATCTAATTGAAATAATTCCAAGACGTTTTCCACGAATAGCCGTGCGTTTTCTTGAATCTCAATCTTATCGCCAGCAGATAGTTAATTGTAAATAGAATGATGGTCTGCAAAATACATTTAATTGGCGCGTTTTGATGAAGCTAAATGCAGCATTAATTCAGAATATTTTTGAACGTGCGAATCGATAACGTCAAATTTATGAGATTTTTTTTTTGTATTTTTACGATATCACAACTGCCATTAAGCTAAAATATTAAACGCCATCCATTAAACTTTCATACGGCTCGCGTAATAATTCTGCGATCATCGCGTATTTCTCGGCCATAATTTTCCGCAGCCGGGAAATGTATTTCACGTGCCTCTGACTCATCGTCACGGCATCGTCCCCTTATAAATAACTTGGAGAAATGAATTTCGGGCACAACAAGGGAGAGTTCGCCGAGACTGGCGCCATCGAAACGACCCCTCAAAACCGACCCCATCGTAGGGTTCACGATTTCCTAGGACGTACGGCGGTCGCTATAATGCCGGATCATTCGCATTACTGGTACTCGTTTCTTAACTTTTCCATTTTTACTGTCGAGTCATAATTTCTCGCTTGAATATTCTTCATCAGGGATGTCCGAGTAAATGGACTAACAGATCACATAGCGATAATAAAATAAGGAAGTAAATTTGGTAAGGTAATGGTCGAGTTTAATCAAAAGAACAGTCCCGAGGAATTTGGGGAACTAGCGGCCATCGCGATGGGCGTCAAAATGGACCAGATCGATTCATACATATTTCATGTCGCCATGATGAACATTCATCATGGGCCATCTCGTCGGTAATGTTATTTATGTTACATGCCGAAACGGATGGCGCGCTGGTTACTTAGCGATATGAAAATTCTCGAATTACCATCGTCGTCGAGTCGAGTCATCCGACCGCCGCGCGCCGTACCGTCTCCTTGCGACTTTCCGTCTTCGTCGATCGATCATCCATCCCCCGTATTCGCGAGGCGTTTTTCGTATCGGGGACCGCGGAGGAGACTGATGCACGATGATGTAAGACGATCTATTCATCTCCCCGTGACTTGGCAAACCGAATGTTTTCGAATGGGCATTTAACATTTAAATTTCTTCGGGCGACTGACGCTGCATGGCTCCAAGTATTCTAAAAGTTGGATTTTATCGGTGCAATAATTACAAAATTGTAAGATTCTTAAGTTTTAGGGTGCTTGTGTACGACAGTTTAGACACAGAAAGTATCAGAATTTTAGACTTGAGAAATGAAAAGATTCGAAAAATATTCGATATTTTTTGAGCCATTCAAAGAAAGAGCGACGCATCGATCAATTACCGCGATTTAACAACGCGGTGAATAAAGTTAATTAAATCTTCACACAGACAATTTGTTCGCGATAACAAACTGTCGAAAAATTCATTTGAATGTAATCAACTACCATCAATATTTCGTGGTGATCGCGTAGTAATAATGTATCTCTCGGTTGAACCCCCATCAATTGAATGGGGGGTGACCTCCGGAGGATTTCAACGGATTCGCGACGTACGTCCTTAAGGGGTTAATCCGGCAGCAGTAATTAATGGCACAGCCGCATCCGAACGGAAGCGCGCACGCAGGACGCTAAATAATTTAGCGTGCATCCCGTGACGACGCGCGCCGGTCGCGCCGGTCGCGCGCATCGCAGGAAGCTAAAAACAAGGAAGCGGTTGTTAATCCAACCGGACATTATCCAGTCGAGTGTTATCGTCCCCTTTCCCCCGCGCCGTCGCGCGCTCGTTCGCACGCTGCGGTCCCAGACCTCATTAACAATTAGAATTCGCGGTGATTATGCCGCTAATTGGTAATCAATATTCAGTATAACCATTAAAGGCAACCGGCCTGGCAACTGAATATCGATAGGGCCGACCACCGTACCCGCCGAATTCGCAGCCGGCTAATGTAAGCGATACAACGGAAGGGAACTGAATCGAGAAGTAACAATGGCGCGACCCCATCCGGCGATATCGAATACGCGACTTGGCAAGGACTCCATTGGGAAGTTGTTCTTCGCGGTTTCCACGGTTAATTTATGGACGAGAAACCAACCACTCGAGCTGAGAGACAACTCCGATACGTCCGATCGAACACGCCGCCTTCATACTCCAGCGTTGCCTGCTGATCGTGAATTCTGCGATTTTCGATATGTATTTCTATATGCCCTTGATATGCGGACGGAGATGAAAGTCGAAAGGATTTAAGAACTTAATCGTGAATTAAAACATTCGTTCGTCGTTTCTCCGCGACGCTCTTCGCGCAGACTTTCTCGCAGTAACTTTGATTGAGTGAGTTTACTACAAAGTTAGTCTATAACTCGCCTACTTTTTGGATGTCTACGCCACAAGAAGAGGAGATTTCCGCGCATCGAGGAATCGAGAAAGAAAGTGAGAGAGGAAGAGAGAGAAGGAGGACATCACCTATATCTCCCCGCGTCTCTCGATCAAGCCGCGATCAATTAAAACTTCACTGAGTTTGATTTATCGAACGACTTTGATTGCGACTCTGTTAAAAGAGGGTGCGCGTACGCCGACACCAATTCCTTCTTCCGAGCTCTAGAAATTCCGAAACTTCTGAAAAGGTTTAACCGCCGTAATTCCACTTTAATCGATTATGACACGTGTCACACTTCTCCTACTACCTCATTTTATATTATTAAAAATAATTAACGAAATGTAATAAATTCAACGATATCTATCGCTTAAAAGCTTCTTTGTCTTCTAAATTTCTACAGTACATCTTGGATAAGCAGTGTTGCGCTTAGATAACTTGAAAGTATTTAGATAAAGGTAAGGTAAAGAGAAGTTACATGTAAATGTATCTTAGGAAAGATAAAGATATTTTCATTTTTAATTTATTTAGTTAAAAGATCAAATTATATATCATTTTATCGAGATAATTTTAAGATAATCGCTGTAATAAGATTTAGGATATTAAATAATATATTCGTATTTTTATTTGCAAATCTTTTCTTAGAAAGAGTTATTTAAATAATTCAATCAATTTAAAAAATAATTCCATCTTTTGATTTGGATTTAAAAATAAAAATCAAAAAATTCGGAAAGAGGAAATATATAATATACTTGCGTTATGATTTTGACAAGGTTCCTTGTAAAAGTTTTCGGACCACTTACGGTTTTGGGGCAATTTTTACGTGCACTCCTATATTCTGATCTGCGCAATCTATTGTTATCATTTGTTGTTATAATTAAGAAAAAAAATCATCTCTTGTATCTAAGATAAAGGGACTGGGAAAAAAATATAATTCTAATAATCTAGATAAAGATAAGATAAAGCATCTCTTTATCCAGATAATTATAGTTAATAATATATTTTTTTCTGGCTGATAGAACTTGTCGGATATCGATGTCGAGGCACATGTTCAAGTCAACGAACTCTAGACTCCGACGGAATCTCGGTCGAACTAGATTTTGGCCAAAGGTGGTAATTTCACGGCTGCGACTGCACTACGCCGTCGCACATCCGATTTACTCTCTGGTCGAGCTGGCGAGCAGTATCGGGCGCGATCTGCTATTCCCACGAGGAACTTCGCTCCTCGTTTATCTTCATTATCGTCGTATCTGTCCCTCGGTCACGGGCAACGCGGGCAGGACGCGACGCGACGCGAGGCGAGGCGAGGCGAGGCGAAGCGAGGC
>QKQZ01040508.1:0-35490 GCA_003595255.1 Solenopsis fugax
AATTGAAAATTGATGTGTTTCATGATATATTTCGGAAAAGCTCCCTTTTCTACAGCACTATAAGTATAGTATTCTAACTTTAGACAGAGTATATACGAGTAATATCCGCGAACGAACCTGTTTGAACATGTTTTGTCCAGCTTTTTTATGTAAAATACTCACAAAAAAAGTTTTACTCACACATTATGTTAGTCCCACAGACCCTAACAAAACTNAACAAAACTTTGCTGCCGTACCGTTCGAATTCTCGTTTACCAATAAAGTTGATCAATCATATCAATCGAAAGAGGAGATTTCAAACTTTTCTCACCTCCTAGTCCGAACCTATTTTCTTTACACAGTAAGCGTTCGAAGCTTCATACGGGGTCTCTCTGACCCACTTACGTGTTTAAGGGTTAAATAAGCAATAATAAAGAATATATGTTAGATTTTTTAGCATTATGTTACGCAGTAGAATTTAAGTATCATGCTATACACGGCACTTAAAAATGCAACCTATATCTCTATCAATTTGTTGGAAACTAGGCACTTTTAGATTCAAGTAACATCTTTCAAATATCGTGTTAAAGAGAGATCACATAAAAACCGGCCGCTCGTGCAAACTCGAATTACTACGCATCGCGTGCGTATCGGGATCGCGCCATCGTCGAGCTCGTTACGGGACGCGCAAAATCCTTTTTGCACCCCGTCGTCCGTTGCGTTTGACCCGTTTCGAGAGATTCCACAATAGGATGAGTGGCGAACACACGGGGTATATGCGGGATCGAGATATCGCGTGTGTCTACGGTGGCCCTGCCGCCACACCGGCCACACACAAGCGGCTCTACGGCAAAGCACCGACACGCAGCGCTGCGGAATCGGCGAATCCCACTCGATTAGAAGCCGAATGGAAATTAAATGCTCAGTCGACCGTTATGCTGATTGATTTGTATTCTGCGATCTGCTGGCATGGCGAGGAAGTGTGCTAAACTGCGGGATTTATGTTCTCTCCTAATTGCGTCTCTCTTCCCCCTCGTCTGCCCATATCTCGTCTACGCTACTACCCATCCTCCACCCGCTGAGCTAACATTCTTGCTAGATTAATCCGACATTTGATGCGAAACGACATGTTTTTATGATGTGGAGAATCTTGTTTAACAAAGATATTCAATTAAAGTAATTAAAGTATATTTAATAATAGAAATACGCGCTTTTGAAAGCAACATGTCGAATAAAATTTCTTTGCAATGAGAATTTTAGGGAATGTGTTAATTAAAATTTTCATTGCATTTAAATGCAGATAGATTTTCATTTTATTTTTACGTTATTATGTAACATATAAATTAATTAAAAGTTTTATTAGCGAGTCAGACTCTTTTTCTTAAGATAGAAAAAATAGATGTAAAAAAGATATAGAAAATGTATATAAAAGAAAACATCTAAGTAGTATTCCTTTTAAAGAATATAAATAAAGCATTAGTTGTAGTTATTTTATCTTTAAAGAAATATAATACTGACAGTATTAAAGTGGCCAGTAATTATTATTTATTTATTATTAAAAGATTTATGGAATTGAAAGCATTGTTGTTAGTGTTTAATACTCAAAATAAGTAATAATTATTGGTTAATTTAATATTGCAAGTATTACATATCTATTATATTCCTATAAGGGCTAGTGTTACATTATCTATCTATTATATGAAACATATATCAATCTCTTTTCTAATCTTATTTTTAATCTCTTTAAATTATAGTTTACTTCTCTTTAAATGTTTATAGAATTATTTAGAGAAGAGTATGTGTATGGGAATATCTAATATATAACATGTTTGTGAGTGTAGCGTTTTAAGTTTTAAGCTCAAGTGGGTTTGCTTGTAAGCCCACATGGACTGTGCAGATCAGTCCCTGCGAGAAACACCTAAAGCGAGTATGGTATCGACATCTCTCGAGTTTATTAAGAAGTATGTATTACTTTATCAATTTTTAACTTTATCAACTTTATCGGCATATGAAAAACATTTTCAAGATAAAAAAATCTGCATATAATATAAATAGCCATTGTTTATACAATATAGTACTATTATATAAATTTAAATGTAAATACACAATATTAACGTCTGTATCCATTTATTTTTATGTATTTATTTACATCAATAAATATTTATTTCATATATATTTCATAATATTATTAATTTTATCATTAACTGCAGAAATTATTCAATTATAATTTATCAACGTAACTTAATAGCCAGATAACACGAAATCTATAAAAATCGAATCATGAAACATCTTTGCTCGATTTTAGACTTTGTGTTGTCTGGATATAGTTATTTTTAGTTTACTAACAGCAAGTCTGTTATCGATACTCCATAATCAAATGCCTCTGCAAGTTTAAGTGTCAATATATCAGGTATTAGAGAAACAAATCATGTATTTAAGAAAGTTGCTACGCTTCCTATATTACTAGTTGTTGATAAGAATAATCTATTGATTTGTAGCGGGATATTCGGTGTAACCTGATAACATTTCACTCGATAAGCATCTCAAAGGCAAAATCGATATTTTAAGCTCTGTGGATACGAGAAACGCTTCTACCAACGTCCAAACTATGAAATACTGAATGTTACCACTTGAGGACATATTTTCATTTACCTCCGTTTTACTCTGACTACTTGCCACAAGAACCATAACTGCATTAAAGTTTCTCCTTTCGATCATAGTAGGCAGTGACGAGAGTCAAATATTGTATATTTCTATAAACAATAAAATATTAACAAATAAATTGTTTCCCGATATGTTGAAAATATATTGGAGATAAATAACGTTGAATTTTCAAAAATCATACAAATACGAAACAAATTTCATTATATAATTCGTATACCTCGAATCGAAAAAGCTTAAATTGTGAAATTATTAAATGCTTAAGCAGAATCGAATATTAAGAAATCGATTTACGAATTCGTTACCCTCTACAAATTTGCTCATATATAATGCGGCATATTTGTATAAAGAGGGTACTGAGTAAATCGCAGGGATCGGCGGGTCTTGCATACCAATGAGACTACTCAGACTCCTCCTTTTACCCTAATCAGGATGCAGCCCTTGACGCGATGCAACCCCTCCATCTCGGCTATTTCTGGAGCCACCGGCTTTACTTTGCTTCGAGGGTTGCGGCTCGAAGCGCGCATTGGCCGACTTGGAAGGAGACGGTGATGCAACAGGGGTCGGTAAAACGAGGATCTTAGTATATCTAAGACGGTGGCTGGTACGAGGTGTTACATTCCATCCGAGATTTTCAAATTACCGGATTATGCCAAGGAAACTGGCTGGCGCAGCAACTATCTAAGACGCTTAACGTCGTCGACACGGGTCGCATGGTTTTAAGTGACGATCATCCTAACACCTCCCCCTCCCCCTACTTCCTTCTTCTTGGTTCCACTTGCCAAGTGGACGAATGAAGTTTGAGATTTAGTAGCTTCTTGCACCGACAGTACCTGACAAACGATGCTACTGACATTAATGATCGCTCCTTGAATATTAACTTTCGTTGATATATAGACAAAGACAAGTCCGCATTATACATTTAGACTAATAATTCAGCACAATTTCTATGCTGTTGGTATTAATAGTGTAGTCGAGACCGAAGACTAAATCATTAAAATAGAAAATACTAATAAAAAGACTGTGCCACTATTATTAACAAAATTCATTATAATTAAAATCTTTAATATAATAGAAATAATTTTAATATAATAGATAAATTTTAAATTTAGACAGTTTTTCTCGCTACAATAGCTTGATGTCGATTACAACAATGTATAAAAATATGATAGATTTTTCATATTTTATAATTTTTAGATTAAGATATTGCAATTAAATAATTAAAAATAAATAATTTTATTTTTAATGATTATTGTATTGAATTTTATTCTACTTACGTATGTATGTATACATATATAATTTTCATAGAAAAAGATTAAGATAAATTTTTATTTTTTCTTAAAGCAAATTATCATGCAATTAATATAAAATTTAATTGCGTGCAACATTTTTGCGAGAAAAAAACAGTAGTTAATTTTTTATTAAAAAGCACAATGTTGTTTTAAATTGATGTGAGTTATTTTTCCACTTCATATTGATTTCTCATTTAATCCGGTAAAAACTTCATACTTCTTACTACTAGAAACTTCTGAATAATAATCATTAAAGTGGAACACAATCGTGTAACAATCGTGAAATAATGTCTTCAAAAAAAGCAATTCAACAATTCTTAGGTCCAAATTCTTTCGAACTATTTAGGTATACGCATTCGTGCGTAGACAGCATGTTGCAGCTAAAGATAAAGAGTGAAACATGATTAAAATACGGTTTCAAAAGCGCATATTCATCTCGTAGCATTATGAAAACTGATCGTGGCAACGACACACATCTCAACGCTTTTATTACATCCAATATTGAGCCATCCGGTACGATCGAGTAATAATTATTACTGGAATCTCACTTACACCAAGTCGTTAATATAATATATAACATCATCTGGCGATAACGATTCCGAACTAATTGCTTCTCCTATATTATATTTCATGTCGTTATGTTAAATATTAGTACGGATCAAAACACAGAAATACATGCACAAAGTTAAAACCAATAAAACGTAAATGCGTTTTCCCATCATATTCTCGATATTAAATACAGCTAAATTTAATCCTTTGCAGATCCTATATCAAAGTGAATTCAATATGACGGTTTACGGCAGTCTTTACCACGCCTTTTTTTCAAAGGTGCTCCATTCGCTGGCGCGTGGAGTTGAATTCCGGTTTTTGTATTCGTATATCGAATACACAAGCATCCTACCAATACAATATGTTATATCGACAAAATTCAGGGAGAGAAAAGGCAAAGTGGGAGGAGGGGAAAGGGGGAAGAAAAAACTTAATTTCAGTTCTAAATAAACTTTTACAGCATAGTGCACAAGTGAAGTCGTAATGTTTTTGAAAGGGCAATGTACCAGAATCCGTTATGTCAGACAATTCTATCAGCTATTGGCAACTCGATTCCACGGTTTTTACGCTCGCGATCGTGGAAAGCGCGAGATCACTCATGCGATACGCACGGCACAGATAATATCGCACCATCCGATCGATAGTTTAGCTTAACGGCGAAGCGCAATCGATCAGCTGCCATTGTTGACGAGCCCGATCGACGAAATCCGGCGTGACTTCCTTGATGACGAAAAGATGCCTTTACGTAAAACGACAGTGAATGACACAATCACCGATTCTTTCTAATTTCTTAGATCAATAGATCTCTCATTCGCCAATCGATCTAAAATCTTGGATAGGCATTCGTACGATAGTGTTCTTTTCTTTGGCGACGACTACTGCGGAAAGTATTGCGAAATTAGCGAGGCGCAAGCCAAATTACTCGTTTAAGTGATTGGCCGACTTGCAAGATCGATACGAATACATGCAATGCCTACGGCTTCTGTCAGAAGGATTTTATCTCTCAAAAGGTGGGAGTGATATATAAAAGATTCAGTGAGGTAGATTGAACGGGCAAGGAATCATTGAAACCGACGAGATTAAAGTAATCTCCTGCAAGATGTATTGGAAACTGTTTGTGTCACTGCTTCCGCACCTGCTCATTTGTAACTCTCTGGCCAGATCTGTCATTTATGAAAATGTCGAGGATGATGTCGTCGCTGTTGGTTCGCTCATTCGCGAGGTACGTCAACCGGCGCCATTAAAAGTCGCCGGGGAATTGAGGGATCTAATGAGCGCCGGTAACGCACCGAAGTCACAAGATAATAAAAAACGCATGAAAAACGCATCTGGTACGTTCTTTATGGCTAATATTTTTAATAGTGTATAAAAACACAATACTTTAGAGAGCTTTAGACAATTTAGCAATATAGAAAATTTTATAAATATAATTTATTATACATATATCAGTATATGTATAATAAAAATAATAATAAGAAAGTCAACAATAAGTTAACATATTGTATCTAAAAGAATAAGTTATATAATTTATGTTTCCTCTCTTTCTCACTCTCTCTCTTTCTAAGATATATCAGATTAATCTTTATCCCTGAGTGCTGAATTTGGGGAACGCCTTAGATGTCTTGTTGAGCGTAACAAGGGCGGACAACAATGTGGTTTTAGGCAAATCAGACGAGGGTGGTTACTACAGAACCTACGGGAGCGATGCGGAGGGTGAGAAGGGTTACTTGAAGGAAACCTTCGGTAAAGGTGATCACGGCTACAAGACTCTCGACACCTTCCACAAACAGGATGGCGACAAATATGAGTTTGAAACGCAGACCGCTTACGGCAAGGCTCTTGATGATAATCGCGAGAAACATCAGAAACATGATGAGAAAAAGAATGACCACGAAGGCGCAGGTAAAAAATCATCGAATTATAATTTGCCAATCCATCAATCAACAAATGCTAATGTGACGATCTAAAAAGAAAAACAAGAAATCTAATCTAATTGACAAAAGATTAGCTATAGGGTAGAGTTGCCGAATATATACTACTTAAGTTACTTTTCATTACATTACCTATTTGGTACGGCTTTGTAAGCAAATGAAACTATATTGGAAATTATAGTTTAATGTTTTGATTACCTATTACTACAATGTTTAATCTTCCATTAATAATAAATTAATTTATTATAAGCCTCTTTGCAAAAGATATGATGAAAGATAGATAACTGATCGTCTAAATCGTACTTGTGGGTTTTCTAAATCGTCTTAATAATATATCGAATCACTATTTATTTATCGAAGAAAAAGATCAAATATTTAATAATTAATAATAATTATGAAAAATAAGAACATCAAAATAAAATTGGCTCGAATTTATTTTTGCAATTGACATACTTTTATTCATATTAGTTATTAGTTTTACTATTATACTTAGTAGCTTTATATTAATGTTATTTATTGTAATAAAATTTGTGGTTGTACTATTTAGAAAACTTGATAAATTTTGTAAAAATATCGATTTAATCTTTATAATAATTAGAAATATATATACAATAAATATATTATAAAATATTCTGTACTAAATTTTCTTTTAGGAAAATATAAAAATTTAATATAAAATTGCACGATTGCATTACTATCTGCTACATAAATTGCTACATAATTTTTGTATTAATCATTTCTCATATCTTTCGTCTTTCTTATTTCATATTTTTGTATATATTAAATAAAAATATAAAATATTGATAAGATTTACGCGATCGCATTCAGCAACTATCTCCTACTAATCTTCGTAAAAAAAACATGTATAAATATTGTGTATTAAAATATTACTCTTGTCAATTTAACAATAAAATTATCTCTGATTTAATCAAATTGTAGAAACGCGGCATAAGCACCAAAGCATTTTAAAATAAATGTGACGAATAAAGCGAAACTTATTCATCGTAAGTACTTAGCATTTAATATGATATGAAAATTATAGGTACTATGACCGATTCGGACTACGCCGGTGACGGTGAAGGAAGCGAATACTATACCGGAGGTGACGATGGAGATCATTATAGTAGTCATTACACGGAGAAAGAACCGGAATCTTACAGCCACAGCGTAAATTATTCCTCTGGAGATGGTAACGACGGATCTTACGAAACGCATAGCTCTTACAGCTTTGATGGGGACGAGGAAGAGGGAGATCATTATTAATTTTATCAGCGTATAATCACGTTAACGTTCAATCCAAATTGGAGCTTTTTCTCAATTTCAACCGCAACTTGTTATCATAAATATTAATATTTTGTTGCATATAAAATACGCACATTATTATTGAAATTATCAAAAATAATAGTGTGTATATTCTCTCTTTTTTCTCTCTCTTTCTCTCTCTCTCTCTCGTGCATATGCATAGATTTTTCATGAAAACGATGTGGCTCGCGCTTATGCATACGCACGCATACACATTTTCTGTTACGTTACGAGCGATTAGTACTCACTTTGCAACTTAAATTTGTAATATAGATCGATTGTAATAATAATTTATGCTTAATAGCCAATAAAGTATCATCGTCGATACGTGTGTTAATTTTACCCTTGGTTGTTAACTTCAAACTTTTTATACTACCCACATAATTGCGATATTTATATTCGTAACTGGCATAATTATTCCTACGCAAATGATTTTCCAATATCTTTAATTAAAAGATGCGAACATCTTTTGCATCGATTTGTTGCGTTAAAACAACAGCGTGGTTCAAAGCACGCCGCGGCGCCGGCGGCCAAATCGAATGCTATATTAATATTATAACAGCGTTTCTATTATGAAATTTGCCTTTACGCTTTCGCGCTTGGATCGATCGCGAAAGTACGAAGCGTACGCTCGAAATTACCGCCCGGCGAAACTTGTTACATTAGCAATGTCCGTGCATGATCGATTATCAACAGCTAATCCATTCTGGGGTACATTTCGCGTTGCATGCAAATAGTTCGTTCTCACGGTATGGATGGATACGTATCTGTTCGTCGAAACGTTAATCCATTAAGTGGTTCATTTCTTCATCAGAAACGCATCCCAACGTGTGTGCAATTAAAGATCCGCAAGAATGAGTACGCATATTTTGCGCGGAATAAACGTCACTGAATTAGACTCTGAAAAATGGAGATATGATGGGAGACGAGAGGACGAGAATTTTTTTCTCGTGAAGAAAAAACAAAGGTACGACTTAATACCACAGTAGCCGACACGCTATTTATTCTTCGAGTTAACGCGATTCCATCTTTTATTTACCGTACGACATTCACTCAAGATAAAGTATTTGATTCGAATAGATTGCGTTGCAACGTTTATTACATGAACTAGCTGCGCTAATCAAATTGTCGTTTAATCCCTTCGCGTGAATGTAGTTTGGTTTGTTGCGGAGAGTTCTAATTTCTAATTTAACACCACCCGAGGGGGTCAAAAACAATAACTTGTTCATTCTGTCTTTGTCAAAACGCTTTGAATCAGTACGCCCTATGTATAATTTGCTCAAAAAGCAAATAGATTTTCAAATCTATTCCACCGCAGACTATAGATCCAGTTTAATTACGCGCTTAATGGCGAAGGTTTAAAACCGTGCTACAACAGCCGATATTGTTACGGTTGTGTACGCTTTAAACATGGCTAATTGCCGACGAATATAGTTCTGGCTGACAGAAGACGAATACGATAAAAACAAGAGTGTTTGTTAAAAAGTATTTTACGTCACGCAAGACTGTCTCGTGGTATGTATTTTAAATCTGGCCATTGGTGTAGGTGAGTCATAATCGTTGAACGGCTTGCATTTTGCAATTATTTATAACGAGGAAACTTTCCAGATGGTTGCCCATCCCTGGGCGGAAAATCAGTTTGTTAATTGTACGAGATAATTATCGTTAAACGCTGCACATGACAAAGAAATATTTTGTTGTCATCGTTTCATTCAATCACTTTCCGGGGCTTGTGCGCAATCTAATGTATCAAACGCGATTAATTAAAAAAAAATTCGCTGACTCTACGGTCTTTGTACCATACGTACATTTAATTATAAATTAAAGAGAAAATATATATTTATCCATCATTAACAAGTTAAAAAGACATGCCATTATTGAGCGAAAATAATCGGCTTAATTCATGTTCAAAGAGTGCAGACAATTAATAAATTATTTGATATTCCGATCGATAGATATTAAGGTATGCACCGCTCTGCCGGCCCATTTTATTTAAATATTTCGCTGCAATATATTCCCATTATCGCATGCAATCACAGAGAGAATATCGCGATGGGTCAGCTGAAAATACCAACTGTTTGCTTGCATAAATGAGTTTAAGAGGCGAGCAAAGCGAGGTGGAGCTCAAATTAGGGACTATCACTGTCAGCTCTCTCGCGGCTATCGTCGGAAAAGCTTGTAGCTGGAATGGGGCTCTTGACCGTAGAATGGTAGCTATGTCGGGTGGTCCCTCTGGGTTTAAATTAGAAAACAATTTCATTAGCAGCCCAAGAGCTAGCGCAAGGTCCTTTTGTCGGCGTATAACCCGACGGTTTTATTCAACATGCGAGAATGCGCCACGGGAGTGGTAACGCAGGGAACGGACGGGAAGGAAGAAAGGAAGAAGGAAAGATGGTGCGAGAGTAAGACTTGAATGTGAGAGACAGTTCGGTCGTTGGATTGGGAGGGCTGGGACTAACGGTTCCATCAACTGATTGCACACCTCACAACTTAGCAACGCGGAATAAGCGACGTCTGCGGTATTCGCTATTTCTTTCAGTATTAAAAAAAATCGACAAAAACTTTTTTATCAATGTGAATAAAAAGATTTCCAAAAATTCTTTATTTTTTGCGATTTTTCCGTCTTTGTTATATTTCTAAATTTTCATTATTAACAAAATTGACAAAAACTTAATCCATTTCAATGGCATTACGCGACGAATAAAAAAGTTGTCAAAAGTTCTTCATTTCTTGCGATTTTTCCATCTTTGTGTTACATCTGAACTGTTAAAATATAAAAAAAGAACGCTACAAATGATACTTTTTCTTTTGTAATAATAGGACTAATATTAATATGAATAGAATTATAATCGGAACGCGCGTCAGATTTAATGGCACGGTTGAATATTCTAATTATGAAAATTACGGCTGGAAAAACTTTTCAAATCTTAACTGTTAGCATTCCTCGGCGCAAACCGAGCGAGAGTAAAATGCTTGATGAATCAACGAATTATGCCGCGATTCACGAACGCTTCGCTGTGCTTCCCTCCCGTACGTAAAGACTTCAATGACATTTTAGATTTTAATTGAAGCCGCGCCGAGCTCATTGGCCAAACAAAGAAGCGAATGATCTGGATGGTCCGACGCCGCCTCCGGATCTGCTTACAAAGCAATCTTTCCATCTGAGTCGAGATCTACGGCGAATGCTACCTAATCTAATCTCCGTTACGACGCTGAGTCGAAATCGAACTTGGCAGAACCCCTGGTCTTCCCTCTGTCTGAGGGATTCTCGTGGAAAGCGGGCAGTAACCAATCTTTATCTTGATTATGCAGCGCCAACACCGGCGAGAGCCAATCTCCAATCGAAAGTGGTTGCCAAGTAAGATTGTAAAGAATCAGAATCTATCGAACAGTATTTCAGTCTGCGAAACACGGACCGATACTTTGGATTTGCAATGGAAATCAACCGACAACTATTATGTATCGCGATTTTCCTGAATTTGTTACCATGCATATCATTGTCGATGCCATTTGTTTATTTCGTTCTGACAGAGCCCATAAAATATTAAAAATTTTTAACCATACGGAATTATTATTTGCAATTTTTAGAATTTTAGTCTTTACTTTATAACCTTGCAGACTTTCTGCTTTCGTTGAATAGCGCCAAATAACGAGTTTCCTTCCTTTCATTGGCATTAGAATTGGTGGAAGATTAAGACCGCGGATGCCATTATTTTTCCCGCTTTTCGATGGTTTTTCGAGATCATCTAATAAAACCGTCAGGGATGTCGGAACAAATGGGTCAACAGTTAGCGAAACGACCCGCGCAACGAGCGCCGCGCGTGATATACGCGTCGCCGACGTCTGTAAAACTCAATAAATTGTTTTTGGTTTATGACGTTATAAATGGCACTGTGTTTACGAGAGGCGAATTTATGTCGCAGATAATAGAATTAATGGTAAAATTAGACAGCTTATCGATGAGCTAGCGAGCGCGACGACGCGCGTGTTGTGACAACGCTGCGCTTCTAGGGCATTCAGGGCGACATATGCATATCCTGTATTTGTGCGTCATGACGTTAATTAAAATGATTGCGCGAGCATCTGGTAGGGTACTTAACTTCAAATATCGATTGAGGTCGCGCTATGCGAGGTGTTGATCGGGCCGCGTGCATGTGTCGGACAACGGGACGCCACTTTGATTCAAAATAGATATTTGGCCATACGCGACTGGGTTTTCACATTTCATGTATTAATTAATCGCTATTTCCCCAAAAAAGCGAAAAACGATCAGTTATATTTTATATCGGTGTTCAATTATTGGCTTATCAAGTTTCGAAAACAAGAGTTCTTTTTTTTTTTTTAAGTAAAAATTAAATATAATTTATATTCTAATTAATCAAAATCTAAGCGCAGATATTGATTACAAATGGAAAAAGGAACAAAGACGATAATGCGATTTGTTGCGGTCTAGAAATTTCCGCGGTTATTGTTCCTGCGGCAGACCGATGCTCTCTCATAGAAAAAAAAGTGGTAATGGAAAGTTCTTCCTGACGCCGGATACAACTTTTTGCGGAAACACTGCGTTCACGCAGTGTATCGAGATACGATTAATCATATAAAAAATTTACATTGCTGCCCGGAACATTCGTCGGAGACTCATAATTTTACAAATATTATTCGCCGGAACGTTAACGAGTCAATTTGTTATGTCACTTCGCAAGCAAGAAGTCACACAATGAGGGCCGACTCGACGAATAATATTTTAACACCCGATTGAACGCCGCGAGATAGCGCGACGGAATATTCTAGTAGAATAAACGCAATGTGCAGCGATGCGGGAAAGTGTGAAACCGTGTGCTTCCCCACTGCATCAATATCAACGGAGATTGGAACGAAATTTAGGAATACTTGCGGTCGTGCGGATGAAAGTGGACTCGGCGGAAACAGACGGCCGCGCCGTGGCGGAAGTAGCTGGACCATCGATATTTAAGTGTCAACCGTTGTAACATCGGTCATCAGTTCGATCGAAACCGAGTGCGATCGAGATGGTGCGAGGCGCGATGTTATTTCTGCTATTCATTGCAATATGTTCGCTCACGTTGCACACGGCGTGTCACGCCCGGGATCTGACCAGTGCGGAATCGCGCGTCAGCCGGCGCGATGTACGAGGAAAGAACGATGGCCATCATGTAGGTCATTTAGAACCCACCGTGGAGTCGTCACAGATTGCAGAGATAGGCAAAATCGATCTCGAGACGGCAGCGACCAAACACAAGGGTCATCACCACGAGTCCGGCGGTGGTCACAAACATGAATCTCATCACCACGAAGAGCATGGTGGAAAGGGTGAAAAGGGGTATAAGAGCCATCATCATCACGACAAAGGCGACCACGGTAAGGACGATAAGGAACACCACGCCGGTCATCACGAGGAACACGGAGGCAAGAAGAAGGGCCACCATGACGAGCACGAAAAATACGGCGAGCATCACGAAGGCGAGAAGGGTCACAAAGGTGGAAAATTCGGTGAAAAGAAGGGCCACAAGAAGGGTCATAAAACCAAAGGTTATCACAACAAATTTCATAAAGACGAGTATCATAAGGAACATAAGTTTTACGATGATTATCATAAGGGTGGGCATCACGAGAAGCACGGTGACTTCCACGGTCATCACGACAAGAAGGAAGGCCACCACAAGAAGGGTGGTCATCATCATTCCGGTTATCACGATGATCATCACGGCAAGAAGGGCCAGCACGACAAAGGTCATCATGATGAGGAGCATAAAGGTCATCACGGCAAGCACGGCCATGAGGAACACCATGACCATCACGATGCGTATGGCAAGAAGGGCGATCATCATTCCGGAAAGAAGTACGGCTATAAGAAGGGACATTAGAGTCGTATGTTTGAACATTATGTATCAAAAAGCGATTATTCGTTCTACAGTTATGGCTTATGTACCTGCTTCGGACAAAGTCGCGCGACGGTGTCGCGTGATTGTTGTATTTTGTACCATTCTTTATATAGAGTAAACGTGCGAATACTAACACACGAAGAAATTGTATGGTTACGGCTCGTTGACTTTCCTTTTTCCTTCACAAGTCTTAATGGGACAAATAAGTTTCTCCCCCCTAGCTCATATTTGTCCCAGCAGCTACATTACAGTCAAGACGGCAACGTGATATTACGCCTTATCGATTCCTCGCGATTTATTGCCGCCGTTTTTCTTGGCGGCCTTTTATCACTTCCCATCGGCAAACTAAAGTAATTTTGCCATTTCTTCTCGCCTTGTGCCTTCGCTTATTGACAAAGATAACGACTGCGCGTGAACGAATCCGTCATTGTTCTCAAATCATGTGAATAGAATTTTTACTTATTACAAGTTGCTTGGGAAAAATTGAGAAATGGCATATAATGCTGCGCATCATCAATTATTATCAATTCGATAAAAAATTAAGTTTGACTGAATATTTGTTTTTGGTACTTGAGTTGGACTGAATAGTTGCAAACGGTACGTGGCCGGGCCGTGTCGATAAAACTTTTTCTCAGATATAAAACGACAGTTTCATTGGTTTAAGCGGACGCGAATTGATTTACTTGTACAATGAAAGTATTTTCAGTGCGGCGTCTCTATTATCAGGCAAGAGTAATATATTAGCAATTTTGCAGTATGAATTTTAATGTCACATATAGCACAGATCGTTAATGCACCAATAATTGAGGTTAATCGATTGGCCAGCTGATTGAATTGATTACCGGATATTAATGTGCCGCGGGAACGCGCGTTGCGAGTTGACACCGTTAAATTTTGTAGGTAAATACCGCATGTGCCTACACACTACATGTGTCATCTCTTGTAATAGTATACAACATAATACCATGTTATCCATTGTATTCAAAATATCAAAATGAAAATATACTTTTATAAGGTGATATAATCAATATTACATTATGTTCAAAAGCAGAGTCAAGCCATATTATTTAAATTGTATAATAATGTTCCAGAATAACTTAGTCCAAATTGTCTTTTATTAAATATCATGATTAATTTCATTTAGATCGAATTAAAGCACTTTAAAGTTAATTATTTTCGAAAGAATAATGACGTTGTTTTCGCACAATTAACTTACTATAGATTTATTTAGTTACTACCTCAATCCTCTCTTTTTTATATCTCATATTGCTGCATTACAATAATTTGATCATCCGGCACGTGCCGTCGAAAACGTATAACCGTTTAATATAAATCCCTGATACCTTCTGCAATGTGTATACATAATCAGCACTCATTATTCGTTGATTAATCAACGACGATTTTAGATAATGTTTAAATCCATCTTATGTATATAATATAATTTATAAGCCTCTGTTTGTAAATAATAAAAAAAACTGAATTCCAATAACCATGCGTAATATTAATAGGTATGTCTGCTACATAAAAATATTGAAAAAAGATAAATTAAAAAATTGATTAAAATGAAAGGAATTTTGATTTGTTTTTGTTTCAATTCGAGAACCCACGCGTAAATAAGAGTATTTATTGCCGCTGATATTATTCTGCTGATAGCAAAGCTTTGATTATGAACATACTTGATTATATCAGTTTTAGCGTGATACAATGAATACGCCAACAAAATGAGCTTAATCCAAATATTTAATCTAGTAGCTTACGTCAAAGGATTTCTTGCGCGGCCTCATGATGCAATTTTCATTATATGACTGTAGCAGGTAGATCATTTATTATTCGAAGGGTTGCTTCAACTTCGTGAAAATTTTATCAAAGGTACGGTAGAGAGCTTATTTAGCCAGTTTTCGGCAACGTTTTATTAAACACAATACTTGTTCTCCGTTACGTTTATTCATAAA
This sequence comes from Solenopsis fugax, assembly GCA_003595255.1. Classification (NCBI taxonomy): domain Eukaryota; kingdom Metazoa; phylum Arthropoda; class Insecta; order Hymenoptera; family Formicidae; genus Solenopsis; species Solenopsis fugax. The sequence continues at coordinate 15,567 of QKQZ01040508.1, forward strand.
AGATGTAGAAATTATCGTTCCATTTGTCGCAAAAGTGGAAAATGCGTAATAATGTGAATAAATTTTGTTTCGTAAAAAGTAATTGTCTCTTTTTTATCATCAAAAGCTTTTAAACTGGCAACAATTCGCGGGAATGCAATGCAAAGGTCACGTGTTCCTAAGTCTTCATTAATTTGGCCAAATGGCGCGATTATTTTGGTTTCATGAAAGAACGCGCGGAATCGTAGAACACCGCGGTGGTGTGTACTTCTTCGAGCTCGTGCGTTTCGTGCTTTTCTTCTTTTTCTTTTCCCCCGGCCGGAGCCACTTGAATTACATTAATTACATCACCTACACGTGCACGCATTACAAGCCGAAACAATAGGGGACCCTTTCGACGGCCGCCGGAATTGTCACGCGGCGGGGCATTTCAAGCAGGTTCGTTGCCGCGCGCATGCAATCTCCGGCGGAGAATGGGCTCGTGCAACCCTGAACACCCGCTACATCGTATGTGGCAGTAAAGAAGTGCATAAAGTCCCGTTAATCCGTGTCCGGAGTGCCGGAATTCAATTCGGACGGACGCCATAGGAGCGGCGATCTCATTTGCTACAGGGTGGGATCGTTAATCAAATCCGCGGCGCGATGAATACGATAGTAGGCTCCGCGCGTTCTTGCCACCGGCCTTGTTTTTACGAACGACGCAATGCGACAGAAAGTGATCGTAATCCAGTATCGTCGTCTTGCAAAGCAGACTGGAAATGCATGCGCTAATGAATGCCGAATATTAATTGAAAATTACAGAGTGTTTTTCTGTATGCCGTGCACACGACGCCCTGTTTCACGCGTATGACGACAATTGAGGTGTTTCTCCTTAATTAATCTCTATTTTCAAGATAATGAGCATTCTAGACGAGTTATAGAGGGCAGTCCCGGAGGAGTTCGTTAAACTAAATATTAATACCGCTGGAATACACTTTATTTACCGCCGTCCGATAACGCGTTATAACCAGCAGCGGATTTAATGCTGTTTATTAATATCGGAATTTGATAAATAGCTGAAGCATAGGAATTTTTATTAAAAGCGAAGATCCCAGGCACGCTGATAATTTACGGTACTTGTAATTTACCGATCAATAACGTATATGCTTATTTAATTAAGAAAGTATACGTTTCTAGCTGATAATTATTTCACAAATTTTCAAGTTGAAAAAAATATGGGTAATAGAAAGGAACTTTTTCAATCTTATACAATAGATATAGATTTCTTTGAAATCATTTGTTCAGCTGGTAGAATTCTGTAACTATTTAAATATTATGCATGCCACGCAAATTGCAGTAAAAAAGACGTGTTAAATATGTTATTTTATTTCAACGGCGTATGTATGATTAACACTTAACACAGATATAGAGTATATATTATTGGATAATCATATAATATGAAGAAGAACGAGTAATAGGAACGAAAGCGAGTAACAGAATTCTATTTAAAAGCAGCTGGTGGTATCTGAATAGCAAGAAAATTTTAATGTCCCTTTTTGAATCCCCAGTGCTTATGATCTTCGTGACCGCCCTTTTTGCCATGATGATGATGGTGATGATGATGGTGATGATCATCGTGGTGGCCCTTATGTCCCTTATGATCATGATGATGGTGTCCTTTCTCATGATGGCCCTTCTTTCCGTGATGACCCTCGTGATGATGATGGTCATGATGCCCTTTCTTAAAGTGGCCACCTTTCTTGTGCCCGTGCTCGTGATGATGGCCACCGTGTTCCTCATGGTGACCATGATCGTGATGTTCGTCAAAGAATTCCTTGTCTTTCTTGTACTCATCTTTTTTCTTCACTTCGTGATGACCATGAGTGCTGTGGCCTTTGCCATAGTGTCCCTTTTCGTGGAACTTGTGACCTTTTTCTCCTTTTTCGCCGTGATGATGCTCATGATGATGACCATCATCGTGATGGTGATGCTTCTTGTGTCCTCCGTGCTCATCGTGGTGCCCGTGATGATGCTCCTTGTGATGATGTCCTTTGTCACCCTTTCCGTGATGATGATGGTGCTTATAACCCTTGTGACCCTTGTCGCCGTGTTCATGATGATGATGGGAATGATGTTCCTCCCCACCGCCATGTTCATGATGCTTACCATGGTGAGAAGCGGCTACCTGCAGATCGTCGTAATGATTCCTGGTAATTTCACGTGCGTTGGTCACGCAATTAGTGGCAATATAAATTGCCACAAGAATTGTTATCAGTGGCAATACACGACGTAGAGGGAACATGATAATCAATTATTGTATTGTAATACTCTATCTATTGATCTGACACATTAATAGATCTAAGCGCTTTCTAACAAAGCAAGCTGTATGATGCAGCGATTCATGAGGCGTTATTTATATTGCTATTCTGGTGCAATGAGCCATCAAATTTTGTAAAAAGTACATATTTATATAAATAAAAGATGGCGGGGAGAGTTCCATTTCATTTCCTTCGTTGCGGTAGATTGTGTAGAGTCTGTTCTATTTTGTAATCTACTACTTGTTTAAAGTTATATAAATGGAATTACGTGATACTGATTAAACTTCCTTTATTGATTTTCAATAGTTCAATGAACCTACGGTAGAAAGTTATTGTATCAATATTGTCTTTTATTGTATAAATTGAAAATCAAATATGAAAGATTTAAATAAATATTTTTATAAAACAATTATGAGTGAATTTTCATTCTTATAATTTGATTCAGATTTATATATTGTTTATTGACAGTCCGATAGAACATGGGTTATTGTATATTATTTTTTACATTTCTAAATTATAAAAAATGTTTTAACGCTTTTATAGGTTTTAATTTCAAGCGTATGAAAAAACTTGACGTTACATTATTAATATTCCATTAATTTTTTCAAAATATTCACATTTAATCAAATATTTGCATTTAAATTTGATATTAAAATAGATATTCATATAAATGTCTGCCAATATATATTATAGAAGACTGTTAAGACAAAATAGCGCTAACGCATTAATAAAGTATATTTCAGGATGTTGAAAATTAATATCTTATCGATCTATACTTTTACGTACATCCTAATCTCATATGCTTATTAAAAGAAAAATTTATATCGTCAATAACCTTCATTCTAGCTCTTCAATATAATTATTAAATAATTTAATTTTAGAATGTAAAAACATCAATGTATTTATATAAATATATAATATAGGAAAGAAATAGTCCAAATAAAATATGATTTATATTCATGACGCTTGTATATGAAAAGCGTTTTTATTTGATAACATACAATATTGTGTTTTAGTAAGAAATCGTAATATATTTATATTGAATATATGAAAGATAGATATTTTAAAATTTCTGTTACGAGTATACATAGGAATTATTAGGGGAAATAATGCATTTTCAATCATATTTGGTATAGACATTTTAATTTCTCATAACGAAATAAATCCATTATTATTCGGCATCCTAAAAATAATCAACGGAAGAACATTGAACAAATGGTGCAACAATTTATTCTGTTTGTGTCGCACTAAATTAGCAAGTTTTATATCGTTAATGATGATGATGGTGATGACCGCCATGGCCGCTTGAATAACCGTGCTTTTTGCCGCCATGATGCTCACTCTTCTTCCCATGATCTTCGTGATGGTGATGGTGTTCTTCATGACCATGTTTGCCGTGATGACCATGGTGATCTTCATCATAATGTCCTTTATCATGGTGACCCTTCTTACCGTGATGATCTTCATGGTGACCAGAATGATGGTGTCCGCCCTTTTTATGATGACCTTCCTTGCCATGATGATGCTCATGATGATCGCCATGCTTTTCATGGTGACCGCCTTTATGATGATCATCGTAGAACTTATGTTCCTTGTGGAATTCATCCTTATGGGATTTATGATGATAACCATGAGTCTTCTCGCCCTTCTTGTGACCCTTTCCATGGCCGAATTTTGACTCTTTATGACCATGTTCGTGCTCGTGATGGTGACCGTGTTCATCATGCTCGTCGTGATGACCCTTCTTATGGCCGCCGTGCTCATGATGATGACCCTCATGATGCTCCTTACCATGATGGCCGTGTTCTCCGTGGTGATGATGATGATGGCCTTTGTGACCTTTATGGCCCTCTTCACCGTGTTCTCCATGGTGATGAGAATGATGTTCATGACCTCCGCCATGTTCATGATGATGACCATGGTGATGAGTACTGGCCACCTCCAAATCTCCGTACATACTCCGAACATCTCGCGCCGAAGATATAGCAATGACCGTGCATATCACAGCCAATCCCAGAAACAAGCATGGACCTACGTATTTAGCCATGTTGGAACTTTGTAGAACCAACAAGTGCAATTGACTGCTCAATAATCTTTAAAGCAAAGCTTATATACCTGCGGTTCCACCAATGCTTTGTACGTAATCGCTTTCGTTCTTTCGCTCTTGTTCGAACACAATACAGTACTCGTATTTCGTAAAACATTTGTTCGCATTGTGTATTATTGCTTGAATGCGCTGTTAGTTATACAGAATCGTTGTTAAACTTGTATTGCTTAACAGAATTGATATTAAATAAAAAGTAGAACAGAAAAAGAGAAAAGAAAATTAAAATATGTGTAATTATTTGTGTTATATAATTTACAGTTTAAAATTATCCAAACTTATAAGAATATTAAACCAATTGTAACATATATATATATATATATATAAAATATATACATGGAGGGAATTTTTTGTCATTTTTACAAAATCACAAAATTCGTTATAAATTTTATTATAGTAATGATAAACTTAAGATAATTTGGCAACCTATCTAATATTATAAATAACAAAAGCAATTTTTGAAATATATAAAAATATTTTAAACTCCTTAATAAAAATTACCATGTGGCATTGTAAAATATTTTAAGGCAAAATTTGTACAATTTAAAACCAAATTTTCTTATATAACTATCATATATAATATAATCATATATAAAATGTGTATATACATGATCTATTTACGGTTTAAACAGTGCATCAAATTTTTCATTAAAAGAATAAAGAATCATAATAATAAATTGTTTAACACATTTTAAAATCATTTAAATTTCAATATAGAGTTTAGTAAAAATCATCAAACATATTTTATATTTTACTGTGCTAAAATATAAAATGTGTGTAATAGATATTAATACATCAGAGAAAATCATATAAAATTCTTCGAAATACAATATTGTCCTATGACTATCATGATTTTCAGAATAAATTTAATGAGAAAATTCTCTTCGTATATATAACACACACATACAATACACATATTTTAAATATAATTTTTCACAGATCTGTAATAAAATTTTGATGAAATTAATTTTTCAAAATTACTAAACCTTTAAAATAACAAAAATAGTAAAAAAGTTCATTTGCTGAATATAAAAAAAATGCTAAATGTAAAGAATATTTATTAAATAGAATATTTACAAATCTAGAAATCAAATTAATTTAAAATATAAATGTTAGTTAAACACTTAAAATACTCGAGTTAATGAAGATTTTGTCGACAAATAAATAAAAACTGTCTGCCAATTTAACGGTTGACGACCGAGACGCACAGCAGAACGATTTACCGTCTTTCATTCATAACCGTTCAATTTATTTCCGGCTTCAATCGAAGCATTTTTTTATTACTACATACTCGCTAACACTCAATGGTCATGTCCGGTCGTATATATTACATCCCTGCATTTAATCCCTCCAAATATTAATCATATAAATTTCCGCCCGTTGAATTGAAGCTATTGGAAAGCAGCGTGTTAACGTTCTGCTAAAAAAGAATAAAAACGAGTTATTTAGCCTCTACAAACGTAGTTTGGTAAGCATGACAACGATTTCAATGATATTACATAATGACTCGAGCGACTGTCGCGGGTTGAAATCCGCATTACAATTTAAACAGGTTAAGGAGACATTGCTTTCGCAACGACCTAATGAGCCAAGAAAGAACTCTAGCTACTCTCATGTCGATTATCCTGGGATCGATATATAATCCGAGCGGGGCGACTAGCTTAATCATAACTACCGATCACAGCGACGAAGTCAAATATCTCTCATTGATACTGGATCAAACGAGAATAAACACGGCACGATGAGCAGATTGGCGGCGATCTGCCTGCTGGTAGCGTGTGTCACTTCATATTGCGTGACCGCACGCGAGATCAGCAGGGCGTATTACGACGATCTGCAGGTAGCCGCTTCTCATCATGGCCATCATCATGAAAGCGGCCACGGAGGAGAGCATCATTCCGGTCACCATCATGAGCATGGCGGGAAAGGCGACAAAGGATACAAATCGGAGCATCATCACGAAAAAGGAGAAAAGGGACATCACGACAAAGAGGGCCATTCTGGACATTATCACGGAGATGAAGGTCATAAAAAACATCATCACCACGACGATGGCTATTATGGCGAACACCACAAAGGCGAGAAGGGAGAGAAGGGACACAAATTTCATGAGAAAGGGCATTTTGGTAAAGGCCACAGCACAAAGGGTCATCACGAGGTTCACAAACTCGATGAGTTTAAGAAGGACAAGGAATTCTTTGACGAAGATCATGATCATGGTCACCATGAAGAACACGGTGGCCATCATCACGAACACGGGCATAAGAAAGGTGGCCACTTTAAGAAGGGACATCATGACCACCATCATCACGAGGATCATTATGGCAAGAAGGGTCATCACGAGAAAGGACATCATCATCATGATCACAAGGGTCACAAAGGCCATGGCGGACACGATGAGCATCATCATCACCATCATCATCATGGCAAAAAAGGCGGCCATGAAGACCATAAGCACTGGGGATTTAAAAAGGGACATTAATACAGATATGCGGAAAATAATAATTTCGCTACTATTACTCGCTGAGTTCCGTTGGCTAACTATCACGCTGCATTAATTATTGTACATGTCGACAAACAGAATAAATCTTTTTCAGTAGATATATTACATGTCATTTATACATTGTCTCATATTATGTCAAAATACGGCCTGCGTTTATTAAGTCATCATTTCTCTTGCGTTACTATATATTTTTCTGTAAATGTACAATAGCTTGTATTAATCAAATCCTTATAACTCTAGACGTATACTAGACGTAAAATGAAATTTGAGTTATTTCGCGACTGTAACGTGTGTCGCGAAATCGGTAACTGTCGTAATAATTCAGTGGAGTTTCATGTTTTGTGCTACATCAGTCACGCTTCTGCGGTGTAGCAGCTGTCACAAGAAAATATGGCTGCTCGTTACATGCTATTTCCATAAAACAATAGTATCGGCCAGTTACCGCATTCAGTGTTGCAATTGACACGATTTTATATTTGTTTTAGTAAGCGTTACTTGGGAATTACTCACTTTAAATATCAATGACCTAAGTTAAAATAATTGAATTAATGATATTTCAATTATACCTCCCTAATATTCCTATTAGGGAGGTATAATAACCTAACCCGATTATATGTAAAACATATAAAAATTAATATTGTAATAGTAACCAAGTCATATATCATTAGATAATTACAATTTCTCAATATTATATTATCTCAAATGTTTTTTTGATGATTATTCTTATAATATTATATAATAATCTAATTCACGAATTATGTAGAGCAAACATTGTTCTCAAGATACATACAATAAAAATCTATATTGTAAAAATATAACTATAAAATTTTTTTTTCTTTTTATTGCATGTTGTAAATGACAATATAAAACAGCATCAGATACAATTACATTATTATTAAATATAGCATTAGTATTAAATGATCATCAGCGATCAATTAATGTCACTCAACTTTGTCGTACTTATGCTTCTTAGTTAAATGAGTATCTTCGTCGGAAACATAATTTTTATAATTATTATGAAAAGTATTTTCACCTTTTTCCTTATTATAGCCCTGATCACGATTCTCTGTATGCCCTTTGTCATAAAACTTTTTTTCCCCACTATTTTTATTATTAAATCCGGATTCATGACGCCCGCCTTTCTTGAAATCGCCTTCGGCAGCATTATGATGCTCATCGGCAACGAAGTATCTGTCGAAATAACCTTTTTTGTGGTTCTCGTCATAGAAATCGGTATGTTTTTTATATTCGTCCTTGTGGTAGACTTTATGAAAGCCACTGGTTTCTTGTCCCTTTTTGTGGTACGATGTCTGTCCGTAGCTGCTACCCTTTTCACCACTCTCACTTTCATCATAGCGTCCATAATTTCCGGCTACGTCGCTGTGCCCTTTTCTATGTCCACTTTCGGTATCATAATGTTCTGAAAGATCCAGCAAAAAGTAACATCTCACTCGAAATAAATATATGTATGTAAAAAATATACGCGTTTAAATATACATGCGCATTGAGAAAATCAATGAAGGTAAGTTAAAAAAAATAAACAAAAATCCACCTTGCTGCCTGCTTTTATCATGCTGTCCGCGTTCACCCACGTCAAATTCTATTCGTTTGTTGTACCCTTTGTCGCCCTTTTCTCCATGAGCGGAATTCTGCGCGGCCGAATACTTTTCACCGCGTTCAAACGAAACGTCGATATCTGAACGAGAGTTGTCGAGGCCATGAATAGGATGGGTTGCTATAAAATCAACTGCTTTGTCGCGATTCTCAGGCACGTGATCTTTTTCTTCTTTTTTATCGCCGTCGTCGTCCTCTTCGTCGTCATAATCGTTCTCATTCTCCTCATCGTCGTTCCTCTTATCAATATTTTTATCCGTTTCGCGCGGTTTAAATGCATTAGGTGCATAATATGGCGCACGTGCAGCTAGTTTAGGCGGCTCAAGCGGTTGCGCGTATTTCGCTAATTGGGCCTCGCTATAATTAATGAATCCATCGCGCGGGTAAGGCTGGCGCGCTACGTACGGTGCAATTTCGTGCTTCGCAGTCGCATACGCGAGCAGAACGGGTTCGTGCGACGACGCAGTTTCAGAAACGGCGGGCGCAACAGGTGCAGGACTGCCGACGATGTAATGCACTGGCGCCGGTGCATGGTAGTAACGTCCGCTTCCGTGATTGGTATACCGCATATAGGAGGCCGGAAGACCCCCTTGCTGATTGTACGCGTATCCGCTTGCGGAGGTCTCGAGATCGGATATTCTCATCTTAGAGACCGTCATATGTGCTGTTCTCGCCGATGACGCACCATTGTCGCGTATACCGACAAACAGAATGACCATCACTAAACTCGCAATCATGCTAACCAAATCCCTCGTAAACACCACCGCCGGATAATAATCGTTATTGCGTCTCGTGACCGAATTGCCTGACACTGTTGTATCCGTTCGTCAGCGTTATCGCCTTATATACGCACGTCAGAAGGACACATTTATCCTTCCGTTGTGTAAGTGACGCATTGTGTTCAGCGACATCGAGAGTTTCATGGTCGCGTCGACGCTTCAAATGCGGAGCTCGTTATCGACGGTGTGTTTCTTTCGTCATGGCATTAGTCAACACCCCGTTGAGGGGTTGCGTAATAATTCAATGAAGAGTTCCTCGTCGATTGATCGAATCCACGGAGGATATCCGGGTCACTTTAAGTCAAGGTTTGACGAAAAGATAAAATTCCGAAGCTGACTATTATTCGATTCCTATTGTACGAATTGTAAGGAATATCTAGGACATATTACACAATTCCTGCTCGCTGAAACGGCGATCGAATCCCACGAGCTTGCTTTGCATCACTGATTGACTAGTACCGTAAACCACCGTTGATCTTGAATTGGCTATACGCTACGCTAGATACGCTAAGGCCATGTGAAATCGATGGTATTCGGTTCGGCCGAGCGATTACCGTGCGATATAAAAGAGCTGGTATTATTGCGAGATTATTACAGTGTATGCCGGCACGTTGCCACATCAGAAGTCCCTCTGTCTTGTGCCCAGTCCGTCTACCGAGGTACATACATACAATTTCGAGCAAATTCGTGGATTGAATTGGACTACCCGGGCTTTCAAGCAACGGGGACATCCACAAAACAAATGAAGATCTATACAGGATGGTATGCCGCTTACGCTGTGCTCTGCGTTTGCGCGCATCCGTCGAGAGACCGACCTAACGAGATGTACATTAGCAGCTCGAGATCGTACAATCCAAAATCAACTATAGCTAATGACTATGATTTCGAGAAGCAGCTATCTGCGACTGACTTGTTCGAGATCCTCGATGAAGAGTTCGAAAAGAAGAGACCGTCAACGATGAGAGCGATCGTTGCGAAAGCAAAAACCAGTCCGGTACTACTACCCTTGATCATAGAACCCGAGGCGGAAATGTTGCCGGCCGGTTATGAAGGCGTGAAGCCGCCTGGAGTCACCCACATGGAACTTGCGTTCGTGAAACCGCAAACCCGCCCGTCGGGTCGCAAGAGTGCGACATTACGAGCTTCGGCGACGGATGACGAGAACTCCGGTAAATCCGACGGATATAATCGAGATAACGATGCGCATTATGCTGCATCGAAGCATGAGACGCAAGTCACAAGAGATGATCGCGGTACCGGTAGTCTCGCCGTTGTCGAGGTAGGTTCGAAGGGCGACGCGAGAAAGCAGAACGAGAAGGCTGAGTACACCGAAGTCTCCGGCGCGAGTAAAAGCCATTCCGAAAACGAGAATCGCGCGAAGAATCATAAAGAAGAAGTCGTAAAAAAGAAGGGAGCTACCTACAAGACCAGAGATGGCCGCGAGAAGGCCCATAATACCGCCGGATATCGCAACGTTTATCACAGAGATGAGTTCAAGAAGGACGCTGATTTCTACAATAACGACCGTCAAGGTGGACATTTCGAGAAGCACGGTCGATACGGCGAAAAACACGACGCTGCCGAAGGCAAATACGCAAAAGGCAGGAGCAACGGTTCCAGATTCGTCGAGGTGGAAGCCAACAACCAGAGAAAGTTCGAAGAAAAGACGAGAGACAACCGAGAAGCCCAAGGTCACCCTAAGACGGATTCCTTCCTGGGAACTTGGGCGGATTCATGAAGCAGACAGGCTTAACGAAGGGTTGAAAGTTCGCTTTCAGCAACAGCGACCCAAGTTAACATGTTATGACGCTTGCGTGAGTCATAATTGTACAGTATTTAATTCAGAGATAAATACAAAAATATTCGAACAAATAGTAGACGTAATCATATATTTAACGCGCGAATATTTATCGTGTTCCATTTCATAGGTTTCGTGTATACATACGCGTTTAATGAAATATAAAATTACATAAGCGCGAATTCTCTCTTTTCTTTCGCTTTTGTATTTATTCGATTTTTTATTAATCGATTTTTCTTACTAATAAATCAATTAAACACGAACATATTTATTATTTTAGTATTATCGCTGTTTTATATTTTTTCTCCTTTCCTGGCTGATAATGTCCTAACTCGATAATGTCCTTATTGCGTTTATCACTTCATCAATTTTTAATTCGGTATGAAACTTTTTTAATTAGCAATCACAATTGAAAATTCTTGGCAATAACTGTATTTTTTCCAATTCACCACAACGAGGTGATCCTAGCTTTATTTACGCTAGATGATCGAACACGATCCAGTCGCATCCGGCCGTGGCGGGCGGTTAATGGATATTAAACAATACCCGCATTGTTGTGCCGATAAATTGCAATCTTTCGCGAGTGGACCTGCCGCGAAATGAGAATCAAGATACATAATTGATGCATATAGAAGTCGTTATATCTCCCTGCGTTCTCATTGCGGGCTCACCACCGGAGCCCGCGAGGGCATTCCACTTCGCCAACGTATACCTATCGGTCTCCTACCAACTCCGCTGTAGTCTGACTACGATATATATATATATGTATATATATATATATGTATAAAGCCCGCATCCCCTTCGTGGCTCAGTGAGCTCGGGTTCCCCGCATTCATCAACAATAAGCCGCGGCACCTACCGTCCTCGCATACGTATCTGCGAGCACCACCTTATGTATGTACATGTGTATATTCGCGCGGTAGCTACCACCCTCTCGTACACTCACCGCCGATGCGTGTACGTGCACGCACGCGATGGTTGTATTATATGTATCTGTCGGCCTATGTACACAGTGCATATAAAGGTGCATGTATATCGGAAGCGGTGGAACGCGGCGCGAATACATAAATCAGATGCCGCTCTGCAGGCTGCCACCCATATCACTTCGTACAACGGCCATGAATGAATAGAGCCGTGTTTGAGTTATCGTCCGACCTGGTCTTCCAGAAACTGCGGAACGCCGGCGCTAAGTTTTACCGTCCGGAATGCTTCTTAATGGAAGTGAAACGCGTTCTCCTTTAACTGCTGCATGAATTTCCGTAGAATTCGACGCGGAATTCGGGTAGGATAACAATAAACGTTATCTAATTACACAAGTTGCTTTATTTTGGTATTTCGTTTGTAGTTCAATCAATGTTCTCGCGAAACCTTGGCGCGTACGTAACGAACGTCAGCTCTCGGATAATTTACGTCAAAGAAGTAGATCTGACAGTTTGCCTCGACGGCGACGTTTTATCCCGAGAAGAAATGCAATTTATCTTCTGATAATCTCCAATCCTTCGAAAGCGGACGTTCGCCTCGTATCTTGCTCTCCTTCCTTTTTATTTGACCGTCGCACGTCCGATGTGCTCGTGTGATTCTCCAAGAACGCCTGATTTCGGGGATCTGATCGCCTTTCCGCGATAGTTTATTGTCACCCGTTTATCTTCGCTGGGAAAAACCCTAGCAGTGAAACAGCAGAAAAGTCTACCAAAAACCACATTCTGAAGTTTGTGGTTTGTTTCGCAATTTGTGAATGACATGAAGTACGCGATTATCATAAAAGATGACAGAAAAGCGAAGAGTACATCCTCCCTAGCATGGGAGTATAAATAATATATTTAATTTATCATCAAGCACGTGTATATGATCTCACGGGTTGTCATTTATTATTAAAAGAGCCAAAAAGAGCCAAGCAAGGGGCTTTCATTCTTGTGTCGCTGTAATATCTCATATTATATGTCATAACACATGCATAAATGAACGAATCTAAAAATAAGAAAATTGGAAAATTGACGTCAATGCGGCAGATCTATTGTGGAATGCACACAAGGACACCCTAAGGTGTGTTGCATATTTTAATAAAGAATTGCAAATAGGAGTAGATATATACTTTCAGATAGGTCACCCCGTGGCAGAAATATGTTATCGATTTTGTCAAGGTTGATTAGCCCAGTTGCAAGGTGCGTGAAATACGAATCGCATCTTTGCACATTAAGAAATCAAGAAAATCGTTTGCGTATCGCGATGCGAGATTATACCGTAAGTGAGATCTATGTTTTATAAAATGCAAATTTTTATTTGAAATATTAGCCTAATTAGAAAAACAAGTTAAATTTTACAAGTGCTAGTTTTACATTTTTACACATTCGTTCACGGAAAAATGATTAAAGTATTTAAAATTTTAACTGGATATAGATAAAAAGAATTTTGTTAAGCCATCAAAATAATTATGTAGAACGCTTAAACTGATTGCTAGAATGTTAAAACTTTTTGTAGTATTACTCATCCTACATAATTATTTTAGAGATCAAACAAAATTATTTTCAGATCTGTATCCAACTGAATTTTTATATTTTATATTTAAATATTTTTATATTTTATTTTATATTTTTGTACTTCAGCAAAACCGTTCTTTTCGTGTTAAAAAAGCTTTCGCTAAAAACTCAAATTCCTAATATTTCAATCATATTTACTATAACAAAAATTCATATTATATTATATATACATATATATGTAAAAAATATATATACAATAATAATACATATAGAATCGACCAGTTTGCAAAACACGATTGGCTTTTCCGGTGGACTACGACAGAGTAATGACTTTTATGATTGATGCGTACTACAAGGATGACCCAACCATGGTGAACATTGGTTTGGATGAACAGGAACCATCGCCGTCATTGTTAAAAATTATGTACGACGAGGTCCGAGAGGGTATGACAATAATTGCCGAGGGAGGGGATAATTGTATCGTAGGTGCCGCCGTGAACGCTGGCTCCTGTCCTTGGGATCCCGACAAGTTCGTCGAGTTCGCTAGGTGCTGCGAATGCGGGCCGACCCGCGACGTGATCGAGTTCGACGCTTACGTGACCTGTAAGCCGAATCTCTGGGAGCGCTACTGCGTTCTCAAGATTTTCGAGTGCAGCTATCTCGCGGTCAGACCGGACTTCCGGAACCAGGGTATTGCTAGAAAGCTCGTGCTAGATAGCTGGTATCTTGCGCGCGATTGCGGCTATCGATTGTTCCGTGTTGACTGCAACAATAGGTGAGTCCAGCTGGCTGACCGTGGAATTCTGGTTAGGCTACAAGCGCGTAAGGAATGCGAGTCGTTTCAGCGTGGTTTGCTCGCCTCGGCAGGATCTTGAGCAATTTTCGCGACGGGTCGCGTCAACGAGAAAGATCCGTCGTACATCACACGTTCAGCGTAACTGTTACCTTGTAATTCAAACTGCCTGGACAGCATCAGGCAAATGACGTATGGCTTCGTGTCGTATTAAAAGAATAACGATCGTGTTAATTAGGATTAGTATAACACGCGATAACTTGATGCATTTCTCAACATGAGCACGTTATTCGATATGAAATATTATCTATCGTCACCTTGCAGTCATACATTACGTAAATAGGATCACGACGGACAAAATTAAATTGTCAGATTTCGTACAGACATTAATTCGAAGTCTGATATTTTAATATAAAAGCATATCCGTTACAGATACATTGCACGGGTCGCGGAAGGTTTCGGTTGGAAACGAGTATGCACAATACCTTTTCATGAATATGTAAAGGATGGCAAATTTGTTTTTAAGCATATTAAGGAGCCACATACCGAAGTGCTGACTTACATTGATCAAGTTACGTTTTGCAAGGATTATTGTCCGCCTTACAAGAAATGTGAAACGACTTCAGCGCCGAAAATATCTTAAAAAGGTTAATACTGTCTTGATAAATATCTACATAAGTTGAGATGCTTCATCAATAAAATTAATAAATATTTTATAGAAATATACTGTGTAGTACATTGTGTCATAAATCTAGCGTTTTGTTTCTTGTGCCCAAATCATATTGTGAGAATTATTTGTAAGGAAATTTTAAATATGATGTATTCTTGATATAAATCAAAATTGCTAAAATAAATATTTATAATCCAGTAGTTAATGATTGCACATATTCTTGATTTTTGCGATATCAAAACAAGTAGAAAATAAATTATAATAAAAAGTACATTATGAGCAATAAAGCACAAGGCATACTTATGTTCTCAGTAGTATGAAACAAAGTTTTTGTTCACTTTGATGACATACATCGATTTCACAAGTACTAATCCCGACAGTTGAGCTTATTGGAATAGTCTGTCAGAGCCGAGAACAGTGATTGATGAGTTCAACGGCAGCTTATCCCGCGAGGAAACTCCTTTGAGTACGATTGAATAATACATAGCGGCGCGCAAATGAAATTCCCGATATTTGACTTCTAAGCTCTACCTCTCGAACGAAAGCCCGGCGGCTAAACTTCTGCTGCCTGCGAAATTACGATTGCTCGGAGTTGCGAGTGTACCAAACTCGGTTCTCAAATTTAAGCGGAAAGAGACGGATTCTCTTTTGCGTCTGGAACTCTATCGAGTCTTCTCGAAAAGGGTTCCACAGAATCAGTAATTGTCTGCCAAACAGGGCTAGGCCGTTTGCCGATCAACTACCGTCATAAAACACTAATGATCCGTAGAACGAATTCTACCGTGTATACGCAAGGTAAAGCTAAAGCGTGTTTGAGGACGATAACCGAGTTGAAATAATCTCTACCACTAATTACGTCAACTCATTTGTAAAACAATTTAGAACGAACATTGATCGTCTATAATAATCTATTGTTTCTGTAAAATAAGTAGCTCAAAGTATTGTCATTAAACTTCAAGGAATAATAATAAAACAATTAAAAAAAATTAAACGTTTAGATGATGCAACATTAAAAAATGTTCTGTTTAATCTACGCTTACAAACTGCATAAAATTCTTCGTAAATCATTAATAAAAAAAATTATTATAAACAATATTGTTCTATTTAAATTCCGCTTATTTATCGTTCGCTGCACACATTAATCGTTATATAATCAAATCTTCCATGATTGTATCGTAAACAGCCTTCAGCATTAAATGGAGATAAAATAAATTGCTTATAAAAAGAGAAAACGCCAAAGATTATTCTCGTCCTGTCAGACCTGTCAGACCTGTTTCTTCTAGAACATCCGATGTTTATCTCAGAATTTATATAAAAATTTAAATATGAAAGATCTAGAATATCACAATGCTATCGTACACTATTGCAAATGTTTTCTTCTCTAAACGTATGTATATGTGAAAATTTCGTTAAAATATAAAATTTATTTTTGTTAAAATAAATATTATTTATATGTAACACGCACAAATATAAGCCTTGCAAACTAGTCTGTACTCATTCCGCGTTGGCATTTTCACGATGATCTAACATCATATATTCGCATTAACACGCGCTCTTGTCAGAGGTCTAAGAAATGAATAGGACATAGAGATGACGGATTAGGATTCAAGTAGAAACTGTTCGGACCTCTCAAAAACGATCTTGGGTCGATCCCAGAGCCGTAATGATTAATGGAGTTAGAGAGCTACGCGCGGTCCCGTAATACCGTGGCAACTATCGAGTTGAAATTACAGTTGAGAAACTGCGGGGCGAGTTAGGGGGAATCGTCGTTGTCTCGACCGGGAAAGGATTCCCGTCGTCTGTTTGGTTCCGCAGCCATCCGATCACGTACCAAGCTCGATTTGATTTTGATTCGACATACACTAGAAACGCATTTAATACACGTGCTTGCGTGCCGGGCGCGCGTGCATCGACTGAGGATGAACGTTTTCTGTTCGATACGACGATAAACTTGTACATGTGCTGTCATGCCATTACATGCGTGTGAAATAGAACTAGAAAATTTAAGATATATGTTTGAACATCCGAGAGCGAATCCGATTGTTCAAATTTTTTTAGGAGATATTTATAACATGTTTCTCTCATTCGATCTACAATAAAATAAAAATTCCAACCTTTCGATTTTTCCGATAAAAAAGTCTTGAAAAAAAAAATTTTTTAATTTTGTTGTAAACTGCGAATACTATATTTATATTAAGAATTACTTTTCATTTTTTATTTCAGATAATTTATGCATCTTGAATCATAGCACAGAAAGTCAATTTTTTTTTATGTGCCCATATAGATTTACAAATTGCCAAAATTATCTTTCCTAATGTTTAAAAGAATTTCTAAACACCATTCAAATATCAAAGAATGTACTACTTAAGCTTCAAGTTATAGCTTTTTTATACTTAAAAAAAAATTCCTAAAAAAAGGATATAAAAATGGTAACGAAAGCGAGAATACTCCTTTAACAAAGCAATTTTTAATCGTTATTTAAAATATTACTTCTTTTCCTTTTAATTGATAACTTGAATTTTTGTCGATAACGATACAGCAGAAACAATTCGCGACGTAGACATTCAATCGGAGTCAATGTTCGCCTAGGCTTTCGGATACAATGTAAACGAGCTTAATTCGCATAATTTCAATTCCCAGAGTAGCACATACGTCCGTATATATGGAACTATGCGTTTGCGCATCGTAAACACCATTCCGAGTGATTCCACTAATATCGACAATTGTTTGCCGAATTAAAATAGTTCGATGTAAGGCTTCTGGCCTTGCTTCTTCCGCGATTGTAACTATGCGTATCGGCGTTAGTTGTAATTTCTATCAAGGATTCCGCTGTTGGAATAGCTTCACATCTCGATACTGCTTAGTGCTAACAAAGCTCTCAGACGGAATTCAATCATGCACGAAAAGAGCATTTTTGCTAAATAATCGCAGAAGAATTTTGCTAGCCTAATTGTCCTTTTAACTACATAAAATGATAATGTTGCCAAAAGTTTTGATATTCTAGCAATAAATTTGAGCGTTATTTGAGTAAAATGGATTGTTACACACCATGTAACAAACTTTGTAAAGAATTTTGCCCAAGCATCAATATCTTTTTAATTTTGATTCTTCAGCAAAACATTTTTGAACTGTCGAAATATTCCCTATCCCGCTGCTGTAGCATTGTTGGCGTAATATTGGAAATGCTATTTCCTCATTCTTTATCTTTTATTCTGTTCGTGAGAGTGCTATCAATGTTATGACCTTAATTGATATATTTTACGTAACGATAAAGAATGAGGAAAGAGCGCTAATAGCATATACTCCGCAGTCTGTTTTACATATTCACGTATGTCATTCGCAGAAAGTTGGGTCGTATCATGTATTGAAGTGTTTGAAGTGGCAGTTTTGTAGTACATGAACGAAACTAATAAGGTTGAAGAGTGTCTCAACATTTCAAACATTCGATAATTTCTTGAGATATTATGTGAAAATGTTATTATATACGCGGAAGAAAACATAAAATACATTTCACACGAGGTAACAACTATTAGTCATATATCTCATAATAATTTGAATACAGTGAGTTTTTTATCTAAATAAATACTTAGATACTTAATAAACTGTTACATATTAATGAATCAGAAATACTTATATGCTTATGATTCATTTATTTACGGTTTAGTTATTAAATTAATTTTTTATATGTAACAATACTCAGACAAGCAATTTTTGTGAATTTAATTATTATTCTCAGAGCCTTATATTAGTTTCTCATCTATTACGTACATAATTGAATATGATTTTTCAAAAATGCTACAGCATTATGCGAGACAGAAGAAAACAGCCTAATATTTTGTCGTTTCTGAAATCATGTTTTTAATTTCGATGTTTTCATTTAGAAACTATAAATATTATAGATAAGTATTATAACTAAACAAATCCCGACAATCCACGAACGAATCAGTCTTTTCTTTGACGCTTACGTTGGAATACATGTACTATTCATGCACCATGTTCGCCATGTTTCCAGGTGCAACAGACAATATTAATCGGTAAAAGAATTGGATTTCGCTGTCTCGCAGTTCGCTACCCTTCTCTTATTCGGTTTGCTCTTTTTCGTTGTGACATATTGAAGTCTAGATGTGCAAAATGCAAGTAGCCTGGGAATTCAAAGATGGAACTTATTCTATTGAATGAGTTGAAATCGAAATTTACTAAAAATGATGTAATTGCAATAAATTCAGTTTTATAATTAAATGTGCAATGAAATATACAATCGGCATAAGCAGTTATATATTTCCATTTATTACAGAAAAGAAATTTTTTTTAAAAAATTTTATCAATTTCACATAATACGTTAATATGTTTTAAAAATTATTACTGCAACAATTACTAACATTTGCTATTGTTATAAATTAGTTGTCATCATTAATATGATTGTTGACATGTCAAGAACAATTAAAAAATAAAAAAATAGATTGCATTGTAAAAACCCTTATTAACAGATCATGAATTATTTTTACATTTTTTACATAATGTTCTCATTGCGTTATATACACGTATATTTGAGTAAGAATAGCTGTAATAATGTTTGTGTCACATTTAAGATATTTCAAATATTAAGATATTTCAAAGACGAGATATTTGATATTGAAAATTAGTAGTTAATATAAAATTTGAAATATTAAATTATTTTAATATCAAAAATTAAAACGATTAAGGATTTAATGTATTAGTATTTCACGCAATATAAAAAACTACTAATGTATGAATAAATTTTTTATTTTAAAAATTCACTGAAAATGAAAAAATAGTAGTTACATACATATTATCTGAAGAAAATGATATGTAATTGTGCAATTATGTAATTACCAGGTGTGTCGGTAATTCTTTTCCGGTTTTTTCGCTAAAGAAAACACGTTACTTAG
>QKQZ01040511.1:0-33236 GCA_003595255.1 Solenopsis fugax
AGGAAACCTTTTCACGATTTATGTTTGTGTTTTTTTTTGGCTTTTTAGTGAAAAATGGGCCGCCCTTATAAACGAAAAACAAACACAATAGAAATACAAGTGCTTCAGCTTGCTGGTCTCGATTTAAAAAATGGAAAATCATTAAGCCGACCAGATTTGGTTCAAGGAACATTAAATCAGTAAAATATCACGAGTCATCAGACTCAGATTAATTGAGTTTTTTTATTTCAATTCTAATAATGTAAACTGTCAGTAATTTCTTTTCTGAATAAAATTTTCATACTTGACCGCCAAATTACTCGTTTTTACTCAATTCTAACAAAAATACATTAAAAAATTCTATCTAAAAATCCATAAAAATAAGAATGNAATAAGAATGTCCGATTTGTACCAGGTGGTGGTCCGATTTGGAAACAGTAGTTCCAAATCGGATCGGAAAAAACATTTTTACATTTTCCTTTATAGTTCAATACAGATGAGAGATACGTCAAAATGGTCTTAACCAAAAATGAAGGGAATTAAATTATCTTTCCAACGACACCTTCAGTTTTATGATCGGACTTTATTTGTGTCTTATAGAGAGCAAAAACTGCAACTAGGTCCGATTTACTCCACTCTCCCCTATGTATATTACTTGATAAAAAATGTTTTATGTATATACAGTTATATATAAGGGAGACCGGGGCAATTTGGAAGGTTTTTTTTTCTTTTGCGTCTCCTGAGTCCTGTATTCATTAAAAAAAAAGTTGGATGGTTTGAAAAGTTGAACCTTCACAATGCTATTATAGATAAAACATGGAAATGAACTTGTTTTGAACTACATATAAAAATGTCGATCAGTGCCAAGTATTTCGAATAGCCCCAAGCCCGGGATAATTTGAAATCAGTCCGGGAATATTCTGAAATTTGTGTTTTACATCCATATACATATATATATGGACATATTTGATATATAATTAGGGGAGACCAGGGCAATTCAGAAGGCGAGGTTATTCGAAAAAATGGAAATATCTTTGTATGGGTACGTGTTAAAAATTTACTTTAAATACTGAATGAAGCATTTCGAAGCATTTGTAGTTAAATGAATAGTTCATATCTTAGTTCGTATCTACATTTAAAGCGACTTTTGCTATTGTTTTTACAGATTTGTATATTTGCTACCTTTGCATACTAACTATATATATATATATATAATGATATATAATAATATTAATAATATATAATTATATATAATTATATTAGTATAACTATATATATGACAAATAATAAATTATATATGACAAATTTTTTTACCGGGTATATTTGTAATATATATAATGTAATATATATAATATAAAATGCAATATAAATATAAAATATGAAATATAAAATCGATAATTAACTTAGACGTCTGTTTCTTGTATAGAAATTACAAATATCAACATAAACGTTATAAATGCGCTATAAATGCTAATGCAGATCGTATACGCGTCGATGATTATATAAGTAGTTAATGTATGCAAATATACAAATCTATAAAAACAATAGCAAAAGTCGCTTTAAATGTAGATATGAACTAAGATATGAACTATTCATTTAACTACAAATGCTTCAAAACGCTTCATTGATCAACCAGAATAAAAAATTTTACACTGATACTGAAGAAAATATTAATCAAACGTTTAGTTAAATAGTAATTAAATGAATTTTCTAGTTACTGTTACCCAAAAATTTACAGTTACATTTAACGAACCATTTAATTATAAATTGTATAAAAACAATTGCTTGGTTAAGGCTACAGATTCTTTGGTTAAAATAACTGCATATATTTAGTAACTATAAAATACATTTGATCACTATTTAATTAAACGTTTGGTCTATCTCACTAAATATTTCTCACAGTATTAATCAAAAAATACTTCGAAGCATTTTTAGCGTTAAGTGAACTTCCAGCCTTTCCAATCGTGCAAACAATATTTTTTAAATGTTTTTAAATATTTATTCTTCATTCTAACGTTTTTTGAATATTTAAAAGACATTATCTGTTGATTGGATAACGATGATTGATAAATCTATACGTGCATATCTATTATTACCTATGTCAGTAAGTAAATATAAAGAGGAAGAGAGAAAAATAAAGAAAAAATATCACATATAGACACTTAATATCTTTTACAATGAAGTAGCATGGAAAAGTCGGTCGAAACAATTGCAAAGATAACCGTATAATTGCTGTTGAAATGATATGCCTGACGATATATCTCCTGGTCTAACAACGCAAAAAGGAAACACACTTATTTAAATTTCAATTTAAACTATTTTTTACTCTTTTATTTTTTTTAATCTATAATGCATTCCAACTACTTTTACAAAAGAACGTTTGCATGAAAGATTAACATAATTATGCAATTATAATGTAATGCCGAATAAACCATGCTTGACCACTTAAATTATGAATGCTAAATGAAGTGTCTATTTGCTGTAATTACGTAAGGTAAACTTACATTGCATAATTTATATTAAATAAAGAAACGCTACGTTGAATTCAGCAAACACTTTACCGCAAATCAAACATATCACATATTTGACCACGTGTTTCTTATTTGCAGACAATTTACTTTTCACCGGTAAATTTTTGACATCTATGTGAATTTGTTGTACCTATGTTCCCATGTTGCGAACACCCACGAAGCGTCAACCGCGTCGATTTCGGTCGGAAAAAGAATGTAAGACAATTTAAGAAATTTGCGACGGCGCCGCGGCGCTGCAGTTTCCTCCGTCGTACCGCCGCACAGTCAACACTGAGTATCCGTTCAGTGATTCGCGTACAACTGTCAAGAGGTAAAGCGCTGTATGTACAACTTAGTCTCTTCTTTTCTTGGAAGAGGAAAGATGAAGTTATGTAATATTAATGGTTTACATCTGTTATTTAAAGACTTATACCTGTATAAAAGAGAAGATATATATTTTTCACCATTAACTGAAACTTTGTTTTTCAAAATAAAATAAATCTAGTTTATTTTTTTTTTAAGAATATGAGAAACCAATCAACATTTAACTCTTTCATTTTTAAAATTTTCAAAAATAAGCGAGTAAATGTGAAATAGCGTAGTAAAATAATAATTCTAAATAATAATTTAAATAAAATAAAAATAATAATAATATTTATCAAAAGATTCTCTAATATGATATTATGACCACATTGATGCTTCTTTAATAATATAATTCCATTTACCTTAACTTAAAAAACTTTAGCAAAACGTATCAAATTCTTAAACAATATTTAAAAAATTATTTAATATGATTAATACTTACCGTAAAGTAAAGTGACGTGATATGAATAACATTAAACTGCTTTATATTAACAATAATAAAGTTAATTATACTGGTTATTAAAGCTACGCAAATTGATACAATTAAAAAATAATTTTTTTTTAATTTTTATTATTAGCTTACTAAAAAATTTACTTAAAAAGTTTCAAAATTTATAAATTAATAATAAAAAAGTATTTTTTGTTCCTTCATTAATAAAGAATAAAATAGATATACGAAAGTTTTGTAAAAAAATCAATACAATTTTATTATATCTATATGACATATATCAATATCTTCAAAATAAAGCGATATTATATTTTCCATAGCATTCTGCTGTTATAAAATACAGACTGTGACATAATAGACGCACTTCAAATCTTCAATGAATAATTAAATCCCAGATAGCAAACTGACGTTACTTGTCATTATTTTGGTGGCAAAATGTTGCATTAAAAAAATGTTATTTTGACGTCAAAGTGACAACAAATAACGTCAGTTTACTATTTGGAAACTTATCGCATAATTATTAGCAATCGATTATGTAGCGGATATTCATGTATTAAGAATAGAGGATTCTTTAATATTCTAAGTACGTATGAAGCATTGTGACTCATTATATACTATAGACAATATTTAATCTTTAAGCAAGAAACTTTTAACATATGTATAACATGTTTGCCACATATAAATCTTTTTATTGTCTTTATTGATGAACGATTAAAAATTACCTAGTTATTTTCAACATGTATTACAATTATATTTAATGTTCCATAACGGTTGCTTAAAGCGCGACTTCTATTAATTATACATGAGTATTTGTAACAATTATTATTTATGGAGAAGAAGGTAGTATTATGGTCACCCATTTACATCTTATGCAATAAATTTGTTAATAATCATTATTTTATATAAAAACTTAACGATTATGTTCATCAAAGCGTCGTTTAATTCTAGAATCAAAGTTATGAAATATTATTATATTATATATTAAATTTATAAAAATATAGCGACATAGCATAATAATATGGGATAATAATATGGCCACCACAAAAATAAATTTAATATCTAATTGGTTTTGTTTAAACAAAGATACAATATTTTGTTTAAAGATTATATATTTTTAATTATCATGACTTAGATTTTTTTTCTACTTTCAGAAATATCACAGATATTTTATCTTTGTTTAACATTAAACAACAAGGATAAAATTACATCTCTAATGAGTTTCTGAACGCAGCCCTGTAGAGTGATAATTTATTAAAGAATTATTTCGATATGAAAATCTCGATGGTAGCCATATTACCAGCTTAGATGACCATATTAACAGAATGCTATGATATGTGTAATTCGAAATGTGAATAGAGCCAAATATAAAAAGTTAAATTTAAAAAATACTCGGGTATACATATTATACATTCATAATACGCTTAAGTTTAAAAACAATGAGGAAATATGTGTAATTAAGTGCTAAAATGTTTGACCTTGAAAAAGTTTCGAAGTGCTCAAAAAGTAAAAATGCCTCATAACAAATGTTGGCTGTTGTGTACTGGCATATTAGAGCTACTACATAACAGCAGGCTATTAAACAAATGATTCAATAAGTAATTACTAGAATTCATCATTTAATAACGGAGATAATACGAATGGCCATAATACTTACATGGACCATAATACCACCTTCTCCTTTACTAATTATTTTGATCTAATATACAATTATCTATAATCTATGTCATAATTATAAATTAATTTCCAGCAATATGTTTAGTCAAGAAAAAATACAACTTTAGAATTGAGAATTTTGCAACAAGTCTGCTACCTCTCATAATTATTACTTTGAACACGAGAATCCTCTTTCTTGCTTCTTGGTATTCAGTGGATTCACGGTAAAGTTCTTCAGACTTAGAGTAATGTGTGCGCAGCAATTGTGAGATCCAAAATTTATTGTAAAAGGGGATTAATAATATTATCTCACTTTTCCCATGTTTAAAATATACTCCGTAATTTGGCGGCGTAATCAGGAATGTGAACACGAAACACTGTGGGCGTTATTCCACTCTGCATTATAAATATCGCAATAATGCTGGACATATTTACAAATACATACAAAAACACATTATACTCTTGTACCAATTCGTAAACTATTTTGCAATTTCATTTCTCATGCCCCATTTATAATTTATCGTGTACAGTCAAATTTTCGCGCGCCACTTTGGCGCTACGAAATAAATTCGACATAAAATTAATTCATGTATGTTGCATTCATGAATAGACAAGAGAGAGAGAGAGAGAGAGAGAGAACCGAATAATTTTCTATCGATATTAACGATTACGCGGTGTTCCTTTGCAACCAATCACGAATCGTCACGTGATTGTTGTCGATCCACCGTATGTTAGCTTCCGCTCGCTCTATCGCTTGCTGTATAGTTCGCGTTGCGGTACCAAGTTCATCCAGGTGTTCCTTTGCAAACTCTACCAACTAAAAAGATAACATACGAAAAATGATTACATTGCAAAATTAATTTTCCTCAAAAGAGTAAAGAAGTCTTGATTAAAATTGATTACGTTGGGGAAAGTTGCTGAATGCATACCGTTCTTCTAAAGCGAATTCAATATTTTACATTTTTATTTCATATAAGCAACATTTAGTAACAAAAATAAAAAGTAAATAAGAAATAAGTAATGTAGACAAAAATTTAACAAGTTCCATTTTGTTTTGTGCATACTATCATTATTTTAGTAAATCAGGTATACATACAACTAATATAAATTTTTCATCGACTTATACAACTTACAATGTAATTATGCAATTTTATTTTAAATTGTTATATTTTCATAAAAGAAGGCTTGTTGTAGAATATTTTACATTTACTGTATATACATATTTATAATTATTATAAAAATTAAATCAATATTTTTATAATCTCTATCAAATTTTTTAATTTGTACCACCATAAACTTTATTATAAAGAAATGATATTAATAGTAAGTAAGATTGATAAGTGATAATTTTAAAACTAGTAATTGTTATGAATAAGAATATATCAATTACAAAGATAAATTCAAGCCAGTTTTTTTCGATGTTGTTACCTTTTCATTACTGTTATTTAATTATTGAATAATTGATTGCTTTTTCGATAAATTAATAAATTATTTAATAAAATAAATATTAGTTGACAGTTCCTTATATTTTTAATTACTTTAATTTATAAATTTGATATTTTCGAAGACGATACGATTAAAGAGACCAGCTTAAAGTTACAGTTTTCTAAATTACATCTTTAGCAGCATGTTACAAAAAAGCTTATTAATTTATTATTGAAAAGTTTATCATGTAAAAATAGATAATCGAAACACCGAACTACAATTTCGAACTTTGATATACATCCAAAACAGTATCAAATGCGAAATATAATAAAATATATAAAAAATAGCTTCAGTAGTATTTGACAACTCTTCTCCATATTTATCCATCTATCAAATTTATCAATAAACTAAATTAATATGTATTTGAGCATTATTTTTTCCAGATAATTTACTTTTAAGTTTGTTTTAAATTACAACTTTTAAAATATATCTACACCATCACTTTTCAACTTACGTCTTTCAATTTGTATCTTGTATTTATTCCTGTTGTTGCTGACTTTACAATGTTATTGACAGTTGATAGCGATGTTCCAAAACTGAAAATAATAAGATTTAATTTATATCAAGCTTTCATAATTAAAATATAATTCTATGATAAATATTCACACAAACACATAACATTAAAAATTATAATTATTGAAATCTTCAATATTTCCTAATTATGCAAAATGACGTTTCTAATTAATAATATTCTTTTCTTCTTAAAAAAAACATTTTATGACAGAAATATATAAATATAAGAATAAAAGAGTTGATTGCTTACTATTCCCTGAGATGCACCCAATTGTTTCTGAAGTAATCAAATGCAAATGGCTGCCCGACAATGTTGTTGGCGACCGATCCGAAAACTCGGGTAGCATCCTGTTTCCTAATTCCCGAATTTTCCGTGACAGCCCAATCTAAAAATCGATTCAACAGCCATACTTCTCTTGTGCAGGCTAACGCCTGTAAAAGCAGGTCCTTCTCCGATCCTACGTTAGTTCCTTGGTACCGTTGCCAAGCAAATTCCCATTCGCTCTGTCCGCCTACTCGAATGGCCGTGCAATAAACCACGCTCTTCAAATTCGGCGAAATTCTATAATGCAAAATTTTTACGAAAATATAGGTATAAATGATTAATTATTCCTAGAGGCAACAGAGAGAATTTAGAATATAACGATTAATATATCAACACCTGCAACACATGAATCACTCATCATGCACTAAGAAAACTGTTTCATTGTAACAACAAATCATTTCAGTTAAAATACCGAACAAAACTATTTAGTTAGCATAAATAAATACTTTTTTTCGCAGAAGCAATTGAATTTTTTATATAAAACAAAATATTCGGTTGCTATTAAAAAATGACTCAATTAAACAGCTTTTATTGAAGACAATAAATTTGTTTTCATAGTGACTATTACGGTCATCCTATGTATCAAAGAATATATAATGGTGTACCAATGATTTAGTCTTAAACAATATATTTTCACTTACGGATTGTTAATGTCCGGATTTGGAGTATTACGCCAATTCTTGAATTGTTGTACGGCGTTCATAACACAATCCTCATGATCGAAGTTGCACGCCCAATTTAGAACGTCAATTCGAGTGAAGACAGTGAGCTGAGGATCTCCTCCTTTATCAACGAAGCCAACTTCCTTATACACATTGTCGAGCAGTTTTAATATGTATAACTGAAGAATATTAAAGAATATTAGAAAATAATAAAATATTATTTATGTTTTATGCTAACATCATGGAATTAATCAATTATTAATATTTCTCAAATAACTAACACTGGTACGTTAGTTTGATAAATACATACCCTAAATTTATCGTAACCGTGTGTTTTGACTAGCATATCATTGAGGTAATCCATGGCACTGAAAGCTGCTTTCCAAGGCAAGTACTCGATTTCATGGGCCAAGTAAGACGTAACATCGAAAGCAATAGTGTAGTTGAGTTTGCTAGCTCTAGCCAAGTTGAGAGCATCATCTATCAACTGCGCTCGGTTAATTGTAGAGATATCTTTGAAATTCTTTTTATTCAATTGTTTAATTATCATCTGCCAGTTTGCTCTGTCATAATTCACTCTATAGTATCCTGTCACATAAGCACAATGTATATTATCTAATCGCATTTATATTTTCATAATATCAAACAAATAACATCTATCATCTTCTAAAACATTTTTAGAATAATTTTCCTTCAACAATTCCACTTATATATTTCGATTTACGCTGGCTTTTTAAATTGATTCAAAAATTTATATTATTAGTCAGAAGACTTATTCTTAATATATTTCTAATAGATTATTATAAAATTATTACAATAGAATTGTTAATAAAGTAAAAATTATTTAATAATTAATATTTTTTGAAAAAAGTTTTATAAATAAATAATGATTTACGCAAAAGAAAAGACGGTATCATGATTCATTTACATTTCATTCAATAATTTTGTTAATAATCAATATTTTATATTGAAACTTAAATAATTATATTCGACAAAATGTTGTTTAATAGATTCTAAATTCAAAGTTATTTATTACTTAGGACCTAATATGTAAAAATGCAACACTGCATAATGGGTGCAAGAGATAACAGAGTGATAATATGACTAATCCATAAATTAATTTAAAAGATTATTTTTGTTTAAAAAAAACAGTATTTGTTACAAAATTATTTATTTTTAATTTTCCATCGTTTAGAATTTCCCTGTGTTCAGAAACATCAAAGATATGCATTATTTTATCCTTGTTTAACATTAAACAACAAGGTATAATATCTCTAATATTTCTAAATGCAGTCTTCTAGACAATCGAAAAAATATTTCGAAAAAGTATATAAAAAAATTACGAAAATTTCACTTAAATAGCCACATTAATAAAATACTATGTTATTGAATAATTTTTCACAACTCGAAATGTGTATAGTCGAATAAAAAAACACTTGAGTGTCCATACATTCGTATGATAACACGCTCAAATTTGAAAACAACGAAGAAGTATGTGTAATTAAATGTTTAAATATACATTGAAAACATTTCGAAATGCTAAAAAGTAAATATGCCTTATAACAATTATCTACTATTGTGTATTGGCATATTAGCGCCACTAATGGCAGGCTACTAAACAAACGATTCTATAAACAATTATTAAAATTCGTCACTAATAACGAAGATAATAAGGGTAGCCATAATGCTTCCAGTAGCCATAATACCTTCTCCTCTATTATAAAAATATATTTTTATTTTTGCCGCAGAGAAATATGATTCTTTCATCAATATTTGAATGAATATTTCATTAGAATATAATTACCCGTTTCTTGAATGTTGAAAAGTACCCACTGAGATGGGCTCACATCTACATCGTTAAGCATAATCGTGCGCTCCGCCTTCATCCATTTCGCGGGTTGAGTATTATTGAAGTTTAATTGCTTCTCGCTTGTATAAGTGATAGGTACCCACCATAATGGTTCCGACTTGTCCAATGTGATCGTCGTGCCGCTAGTACGGAGCAGAAAGCGTTCCTATAAGAAATAAACAATACTTAATAAGGCAATTATAAAATGTTTAAAGCATAACCAATTTGTTAATCAAACAATTATCTGCTATAATGTAATATCATATACTTTATATACTTTTCTTTTCTGTTTGATGACAAAACATTGTCTATACATAATAGAAAGAAATCGAGGGAAAGATGACTGTATGAGTCAGAAACGCTCCTATTCATTAAAATCTCATTTAACAAGTCACGTTATATACCAATTATTATTTAATTTGTGATTGTCAGCATACCTGTGTCAGCGTAATGCTGCCGTTGTTGTAGTTTCGTGTGACAGTAATTACAGGAAAACCGGTTTGCAGGGTCCAAGTATCCATTATTTCTTTTACGGTTACGCTCGGGTCAAGTACCTTATCTTTGTGAGCTTGTTTGGTCAAAGCAAGCCACAAATCATTTTGCTCGGCACTTTGATACGCTCTATTGAATACACAGAAATACCATTAATTATTTTTATATTACATAAAAAAAATTAGTTTAAAAAATATTATTTAGTAAAATAAAAATGTTAATCATTATTGTTTCTCAATCGAAGTTTAAAATATAAATTAACCTTTTACTCACTTTCCATTTAAATAATTAGTTAGACCCTTTTTGAAAACTTCTGTCGTGAGGAAATGATCCATCATCCTTATTATGGAAGCACCTGAGAAATTTAAAAGTATAGAAATAATTATATTAATTTTATTTAAAATCATTATAATCCACATACTATGACAGGTACCTTTTCCATAAGAAATCTTGTCAAAGATCTCACTAATTTCATCCGGATGGCCGACTTCAATGGATATAGGATGGGAAGATTCCAAAGCGTCTAAACTAAATACATTTTGAAGATCGTGGACGACGAATTGTTCCAGCGCTTTCCACGTCGGTTCCACCTGCATGTTCCAAGAACATAAAAATTGATATTACAACATATATAACATGTAACATATATTCAGAAGTGCTCAAAGCATTTAACACTTTTTAAATCAAATTACTTGAGTCGCCGATTTACCAACGCAATATTACGATAGCTATTTTAACATTGCGTGCGATGTGTAATTCCCTATCGATTAAATGGCTTACCGCATCCATGCCGATGTATTCCGTATAACTGGCGAAACCCTCGTTCAACCAAAGATCCGTCCACCAACTTGGTGTCACTAAGTTTCCAAACCACTGATGCGCGAGCTCATGAGCTATCACGACGGCTACCCGCTGCTTGCTACCGCTGGTCGATATGCCTTCTTGATACAACATCGCTGTCTCTCTAAATCGGCAAAATAATAAAATAATCATTTTTGTATGTCACAATTGGAGGGTTTCCTGCAAAAACCAAACAAGTCCATAAAGTTAAATTTTCAAGAAACAAAAAACTTGTCAACTTTAAACTATTCATTATATAAATATTATATTCTCTTTTTCTCTCGAGACAATAGATATACGAATAAAAGAAAAGATTTAGACTTTATAAGCTTCATATTAATATTTTGAGAAATACATTTGAAAAAAGTAAGAAAACCTTTGGACTTGTTTAACTCTTGTTGAAAATTTTACATTTACTACTTATTTATATTTATAATATATTTCCTGTTTTTGTTTCATTTTTACCAGAACAAAATTATTCTCAATGTGACGTCATAACCCAGATTTTGAAAATATTGGACTTGTTCTATTTTGTATGAAACTTTTCAATTATATTAATGTATGTTTTTCGTATATATCTATTTACGTAACTTATAATAATACAAGTATCAATCAAAGAATTTTATTATATAAATTCTAACATTCCTATCATGCTGTTAATAATACTCTCTTTTTAAAATTAATTAAAAGGATAATTTTAATGAGAAACGTTAGAAAAATTTCTGCATATGCAACGCAAATTAATACTCGTCCCGCATTATTCATGTGATATTGAAATATGATTAAAAATATTCTTTTATTTTCTCTTATACAGTAATGGAGCAAATGTTATTAATTGCGCGCCGGATATTTTCTTACCTATATGTTATCAATCCCCAATTCTCCATGGCGCCAGCGGAGAAATCAGGTAGCGCGACCATATCCATCTTCGGCAACGGGAATTTGATTCTGAAGTAGTCCTCGTAATATCTGAGTATTTTCGGTCCAATATCCAAGCTATATTGTGATTGATTAATAGCATCGTGGCGCGCCCAAACTCTAAAGTTACCGTCTTCCGATTTCCGTACATCAAAGTCGGAAACTATAAAGGCCACCAAGTACGTGGACATTGGTACCGAACGCTCGTAATGATCCCACAGATACGTGTCTAGACCGGGCCTGATTTTTAACCAATAAAAAATGCTTCTTGAAATTCTGCAATACTCTCTTAAATACTTTGTCTTAATATCGATATTAGTTTCGAAAAAATCAAATACTAGAAATGTGCGAATCAAGATTTTTTAATACTAAACGGATTTTATTTCTTTATTTGAATCCGGATCGAACTAAATTAACAGAATTTTGCCTGAATCAAATTGAATCATTTTTTGGCACATAACTTTTAATTAACACAACATAATTATTGTTGAGCAGAATTTTTTAATATCGTTAATGTGATAAGAAAATTTCTATATAAGAGACAAAAATAATAGTGATTATATAATATAGAGTCATTTTAAATATAATTTTATAAAACTGTGAAAATATGTGAGTCGTATTCGATTTCTTAGATTTAAAATATTCGAATAATTTAAATTCAAAGATCATAGAGATTCAAATTCAAATCGCATTAAATATTACCTGATTCGAATAATTCGCATCTCTATCGAATATATTATGAATTATTTTTTATCACCTCTGTTTTTCTATTTAAACAGTAGAAAATATTTATAAATTTATGAACTTTATCAATGTAAAATAATTACAATAGTGTGTTTTATTTACTTTAGATTTTTTATAAATTTTATGAAGTAGTTAAATGATTATTATTTTAATTGCGTTAAATTTTATGTATTGCGCTTTAGCGGTTTACCAAAACTAAATTGTAAAGAAAACTCGATTCAATTGAATTCAGTCGCAATCTCGGAAATTACTTCGAAAGATACGAACCAGATTTACGAAAGCGACGCAAACGGCGCCAACGCGAAAGTATGACGTAGAATTACTCACACTGGCATCGGTTCCCCTTTTCTGGGCATATTCGAAATAGATGTCATGTTTCTGGGACGCGCTATGTTGATTTGGAACTTGGCTTTCAAAGCAGGTTCGTCGAAACATGGGAAAGCACGGCGCGCATCCGTCGGTTGAAACTGAGTCGTAGCAATCCATCTATAATGCAGAATCCAGATACCTTTGGCAAACAGTCAACAGAAGTCCTTGTTCGAGCTTTGTACGTAAGCCAACACGCGCCCGCAACAAGACTATTCAAAGGATAATCACTCGCTCTGCGCGCTAATCAAAACACTTCGCGTTGATAAACCTGACTATGAGAGTGTTAGAAATCAAGGAATTTAGCGAAATAATTATAGTAATGTCTTCTCTCTCTTTCTTTTCAGAAAACGAATTTAAATTAATCTTTCGTTCAAATCTACGATATCATACAGCCATACTGTATTTATTTAATTAAATAAGTTGAAGTTTCAAGTTTCAATTTTTTTAATGAATTATATCATTTATCTTAATACATTAGAGCACGTTTCTATTTCTTATTAAAGTAATTTTTGATCCGAGAAAATCGCTATCAAATTTTTTGTATTGCCTCTAAATGCAATATAGAACAATCCATAATTTTTTCATTATTTTGGTGCAACACGTCTTTAAAAAGTACATTTAATTAAACCAATTAAAGCATAGATTTCGATGAGGAAGTTTCAATTTGCACTTGCTACGAAATTTCATTGCAACATCGTTTACCTCGTCTGATTGCCGACCGTATACGAGCTTCTGTAGAAACCCTGCAGATAGTCGTTCAGATGGCCAATGAACTTGAGATGCACGACGTACTGCTTGCTTTTCCTCAACGTGTTCGATGTTCTAATCACGTGAAATTGCCTATCGGTGTCGTTTCTCTGGTCCACGATCCCGATTACTTTGGTGCTCTTATTATTAATTGAGTACTCCCTGATACTCGTAAAACCCTCATCGATTTTCATGTCGACGGCGTGTAATGTAACATTATTTGTATCCTTTGTTACATTTATTAAAATTTTTACCTAAACAGATCAATAATATTTCTATTATATTTTTATAAAGCAGTACTTATAAGAGAAATTGATTAATACGTTCAATTTTAAAGTGCCTCGAGACTTGAATACTGTATTTTTATGTGTAAGGTTCCTAATTATTTTTTTTTTTCGTAATTATTTTGCATCATTTTTAAAAATTATTTTTGATAAGCTTGCAAGAATTTGATAAGCTCAAAATTTTTATGCAATTTAGAAAACAGATAAATCTTTATTCCGTTAATGTTGCAAAAATCTTTTTTTTCACAGAAATGTATTTTCTTTCTACTTTATTCAATCTTATTTTACAGTCTCTGTACTTTGAGAGCACGATTTATAGACTTTGGATATCACTTTTCATGTATATCACTTTTTTTTGGCACTTCCTGTCCACTGTAAAAACCAACCATTTATATTATGATATAGCCAAAATCGCAATTTAGGCAACATCGTTCAATTTAAGAGAGACATGCCGTAAACCTTTGTTTATCTGATCTGCAAAATCGCAATCTAGGCAACATCGTTCAATTTAAGAGAGACATGTCGTAAACCTTTGTTTATCTAATCTACGAACAAGAGCAAAAAAAGATTAAATTCTATTAATCTAATTCTAACAGTATTCTAACAAAACAAATTATCATACTCTACACCATTTATCTTACTTTTTCTGCAATTCAGTTATAAAATGTGTTAGAAAATTATCAAGATTTTTCTATGAACGAAAATAACAAAATTCCTACTGTTCCTAACGTCTCGTAATAAAGCATCATTGCAGTTATTCAGAAAGAATAATTATGCTGAAATACAGATCTGAAAATAATTATGTTGAACCATTAAGAAACTTATAGCAGATGTTTGATTTGATTGCTAAAATGTTATAACTTTTTGCAGCAACATTATTATGCTTAGGCGTTCTACATAATTACTTTGATAACCCAACGTAAAATTATTTTCTGATCTGTATTTACCCACATTTTTAGATCCTGCAGTAAAATTATTCTTTCCGTGTAGTTTTTGAATAACTCCATAGAAATTATTCAAGCAACTGAATTTTTAAGGTAGAACCTTTTAAAAGCCGATGCGGTTTTGGCAATCTTCTCCTAAATATATTGTACATTTTATGTAAATTTTTAATGCAGCTGATAACGATGATAGAATTCTTTTAACTACGAAATACGCATTTAAATGTTCTCTTTCAGTGGTAATTCGAAAACTCATCGTGAGCCAGAACAAATAGCTCGCAGTAAGTAAAAGAACAAAAACGAAACTTAACAGGGAGTCGGAACGCACGTGATTTGCCTAAGCCTATTCCCCATGAATCCCGTATAATGAAAGTGAACGGTTGCGTCAATCGCTAGGTGCGTCTCTCTTCGTGTGACGATAGTAACAGCTTACGTATAGAATTGGGAATCAAGTACGTAGGCATTACGCTTTCAATTCCCACTAGAAAGTACACGTTCGTTACGTAGTCAAACCGGTTTATCTGTCAATAATTTGAAATCGTGAAGAAATCTCTTACAATGTCAAGAAAAAGAAGAAATATCTCAGTAAATATTCTACATTCGCAATAAATTCTTTACAGTCTTAAAAGATTTCGAAAGATCCTAATGTGCATCAGAATTATTAAATTGTTCGTCAATTTAATTTGTGATATTCCGGCTTCAGTTAAGGACCGTGTTTCAAGACCGACGAATGCAACGCGGAGTTCACGTGATAAAGTTTGTTCGCTGTAAACTGATATAGGCTCTCTCTTCGTATTTGATAATTAACAAATATAGAATATTAAATTCAGCAGATCTTGATGTTTGATAATAATTTTGCGTGAATTTTTACAATCTCCAGTTCACATGAAATACGAGCCGTGTCAGTCTTAAAACACAATCCGAACTACGTAATATCACAAATTAAATTAAAAATTAAATTGAGTAAATAATTTTAATATTTATTACCTTAAAAATTGCCTGAAAAAGACATTCTTTTAATGTATACTAATTATTGCGATAAATATCACTATATACGTCGGCAGTCGAATTGCTAAGATATTCGCACGAAATGTAGAGGGGTCCAGCTAGATTCGAATCCTGGTTGAGATGTTATTTTTCGCAATAAATTCTTTAGTCTTAAAAAATCTTAAAAGATCCTAATAAGCATCAGAATTATTAAATTGCTTGTCAATCGATTTTTGAAAGTGTAAATTAATAAATAAGTAAGATCAACCAACAAACAAAAAATAAATTAAAATGAACATAAATGATACATATTAAATTTTGATTTTAGTTAATTACATTCATGAATTCATGCTGAAGAATAATAAGTTAATCAAAAACATACATGTTTCCTATCTCAAATGTAATGACCCAGACAGCACATCCAAAATCCAGACATAAGATGACTTAAAAACATTTTAAAAATAGCTTTCAGCAAAAACATCTTTAAGTTGTTTTAACGTCTACCTGATTTTGGACATAATGCTGTCTGGGGATAATCGAGATTCAATACATATCATTTATATTTACTCTAACTTTTTGTTCGTTGATTGACCCCTTACTTAAATTTACTTTATCATATTATTTATTCCAAACATAAAAGACTAAAAATTAATTTTTATTTTATTGCAACTTATATTAAAATAAAAGAAATAATAAACTAATGTAATTGCATCAATTTTTATAGATGGCTTTATTTTCATGACCATCGTTGTATATCGTTTATTTGCACAGTTCTTAATAAAATTTTTTATATCTTCTTTTTTAAATCCTATTATTAATAAATAAGTACAATTCTTTATATTAACTATAAATGAATTAAAGAAGATCTTATATAGCAAAAATAGAATAGACTGCGTAACATCAATATAACATTTTGAGTGAAAAAATCTGATATTTGTGTATATCTATGATATAATACACACTCGAATACACACTAATTTCAAATAAATGCAATATGTTCATTAAATTAATCAAATCTATTTCGGGCTTATTAAATTTATTAAAAAATGTCTTGAACATGCTAAAAAAGGAAAAACGCGAAAAATTATATAAAACAATTTAGTTAAAATTTTTTAATTTGGTCGCTTTAAGTAGGCATGAAAATTTGGCGGATTGATGTTTCAGAAATCCTGACAACAATATGCTGCTTATGTACAGATGTGATTGCAGCTAAAGAACTGATTTAATGCGTAGCTTGAATATATACATAGATGTTAAATACTAATTACTTTTTTATATTTATTAAACACAATACTTCTTTTAAATAATATTTTGTATAGATACGTCTTTTAAATAAATATTTCTATTACTATTTTCTATTTCATCTATTTTCCCTATCGCTGCTTACTAATCCGTTCATAAACAGAAAACTTTTCATTTACACAAAATGTGTCATTGAATTAAAAAAAAGTATTACCTCGCCATGAAAAGTGAAATTACCCTCCCATATGAAGGGTATCAGCCATAATTCATACGAATCTGGCAGAATAGTCTTTGGTAATCTGACATCCAATTTCTTCTTCGTTGGCACCGTCGAAAGACTCCTCCCGCTCTGTAAGAATGAATCGCCACCAGAACTCGTGCATGGTTGAACCTGTT
Organism: Solenopsis fugax; assembly: GCA_003595255.1. Classification (NCBI taxonomy): domain Eukaryota; kingdom Metazoa; phylum Arthropoda; class Insecta; order Hymenoptera; family Formicidae; genus Solenopsis; species Solenopsis fugax. Next base: position 17,748 of record QKQZ01040511.1, read on the forward strand.
TCTCCTCGAGGCAAGGTGCAAAATGGTACACCAACAAACCGGTGATGACCAAGCTGATCAGGAAGAATGCGCCGAGAAGGAAAGCCCCACACCGAGAAATAGTGCAGCCTCTTTTACGCCCGAATGTGGTTGTGTGCGCGTCCATCATCGCCAGAACCTCACGAGACTGAGTCATATCATGTGCGAGCCTGAACAAAAAATTGAAATGCATACTTTTCAGTTTTACCGCTCCTTTAGTTTATGCTAATTATTACTCAGCTTAGTTGATAAATGAATTAACATTATTTTTCTTTAACTACGCAGGCATCATTAATATATTTTTTTTACGTTATCTCATCGCAGTTCTATATTTATTATTATACGTTGTATTAATGTAATTTTAATAAATCTTAAAATTCTTCATCAATTCTTACACTGTAATTTTTAAAAAATCTACTTAGTTTTGTAATCTTATATTCTAACGTTATTTTTTATTGCTATACTTAAAGTAAAATAATAAAAATATCTAATAATAATTTTTTTTTTAAATCGCCTCTTAAATTTGTGAGTTTCTCTATTATTAAAATCAAAGTTGTGAAGTTTCTAAGAATTTGGAATTGATGATTAACGATAGCTTTACGTAACTTTATTTCTTACATAGAAATTATAAGTAAAATTATCATAATTACTATTGTAGAAGGTCGCGCACTTTAACTGATGATACGTTCATATATACACAGATCTATGTCTACGTCTGTTATTGTCTATGTCAGTAAATAAACATAAATAAGAAGAGAGAAAGGTATAAAAATAAAATACTCAAATATAAACATTTAGTATCTTTAAAATAGATGAAAATGCAAAAGTCGGAACGTTTCAAAGATAACTCCAATACATATGATTACGATTGCTGTTGAAATGATATGCCTAACGATATCTTTTATCTAACGTAAAAGGGGACATACTCATTTAAACTTCAATTACTTTTTTATACTCGTTTCTTTAAAATCTATAATATATATTTAAGGATAGAAATACGAGATCAATATATGGTCATGAAAAGATAAAAAAAGTTTAAAACAAATAAATAATACAATATAAACGAAGTGCTTTAACAGTTATAGCTTGATCTTAGTGCTGATATTTATTCGTGTGATTTTGTAAAAATTGCATAGTTAAATAAATTTATGAATTATAAATATTAAACAGTAAAATAAAAACGAAGTTTGTTATATTTTATGTATACCTGATCTAAATTGAATCATATACTGTTTGTTTGACATATCTAGTACACACATAGCCTCTTATTTTATTCTATTGTTATACTTATTAACCCGGGAAAAATTTTCTCATATATAATTATATATTTCATCATATATTATATATATTTATATATAGACATATTTGATATATAATTGTACATATAAAAAATTTTTTTCCGAAAATTTTCAATTTTACTTAATAATATCATTTTTTTCTATTATCCGCGTGTTATGAAAATTTTACGCTTTAAACAAAATAATTAAAAATCTAAGTAATGCGAAATGTTTCGTAAATGTAATGAAATACATTATTATTTGTCTGTTTCAAACTTTACCATCTTAAGCTCATATCTTGACCTTATTTCTTTCATTGATTTTACTTAAATATATCCGAACCTTTATTTTTAACGTATATAAATACTTTTAAATACACAGAAAAAAAATTAGTATTATTAGTATTAGTAGTTAAATCAATTCATTGTTTCATATATAAGCAAGAATATAAAATCTCCTTGGAAGTATTTATAATCTCAAAGACATAATTTGCTAATATAAAGAAATTTTGTGTCTTCATGTAAGCAAATTATATCTGATCAAGATTATCAAATTCTTCCAAGATTTTATATTCTTGCTTATATATGAAACAATGAATTGTTGATTTGATAGTCACTTTTTTCTGTGTACTCAAGACATTTACGTGAAATGTTATTAAACATATTTTCAACATTCTTTTCTAATATTAATATAAAAAAATATGTAAAATTTTAAATTAAATTCGAATATCTAATTACTTTACATTAGAAAGAAACATTGTTTATATATACAATATGTATTTGTAAAAAATATTTAGAATAAATATAAAGAAAGTAAAATCAATAATAAAGACACTCAACATTTTACTGAACATTCCGTACGGGTAATATAACGTATTAAAATCTTGAAATTGTCCTAATCGACAAAATACTTTCAGTCGAATGCATTAAAACACAAATAACAATTTTGATAAAGATCATTACATTGAGAAAACTTTTTGTCTCGCGTAAACCGGGTGAAGGCAACCGATCATTGAAAGTAATTTCACGTTCCAAACGATTCGAGTGAGCGTGTCAAGGAAACGCGAATGGCGTGCCTGAATTGATGTAAGGTTCTTGCACCGGCGGCGATCTGTCGTGAAATAATCTTGCAACAATTACAACACAATCCTACGTACATTGACCGAGACAGCAGCGCAATAATTTGAATTAAAGATGGTTGTCATACGAACCAACAAGTCGCATAAGACAAATGAAAGTAACATAATTTTCTTATAAAAATGTATGATATACCACAGTAAATACAATATTATTATAAATAAAAGAAATACGTTATATTATGCGATATAGCATTTTGATCGTTTAAACAATAAGTACACGTGTCTGTTGCAATTACGCAAAATGAGCTGCATTCTTAGGCGCACTATCTAATTTATATGTAAATGAAGAAATGTTGCGCTGAGCTCAGAGCAAACATTAAATATCACAGATCAAACACATGTTTGGCCACGTTTCTTCCATTTGTAGACAATGTACGTTTTGCCGGTGAATTGTGTACTTGTTGCACCTGTGTTTCCGCAAACGCCCGCAAGACAGTTGGCCGCGCCGATTTCGCATCGTAAAGAAGGTGTGAGGTGTAATGTTCCGGGATGCGATGGCATCAATTTCCTTCGACGCAATGTCGCATCGTGCCTCGTGCCGTCAAAAGCAAGATTTATCTACTGCATTTATGCTCGTAGGACAGGAAAGTTGATTGCAGATTTCCTGAACACTCCCGCTAGTTCCGTTGACTACAAAAGATTCTTGCATAAGAACACGGACTCTTTATCGTTTCTCTGACTACATACATCCTCTCGTTATATCTTACTGATACGACATTCAAGGTTGTTCAAGGTTAAGATATTTTAAAGGACATTACGTATTTATACATCCATCTTCAAAAAAATACTTTTCTCTGCCGTCAGGGATAAAAGAAAAAAAATTATTAACCTGACTAAATCTTTCAACTTGATTAAACTTCTTCAGTTTAGTATTATTTAGTATTTATGTATCGTTAAATTGAAGAACTGAAGAAATTTAATCAAGCTGAAAAATTAAATCAAGTTAACAACTTTTTTTCAGAATGGAATAAATTCAATATATTATTTAATCCCTACTGAAGCGAATTACTTTTTTCTTATAGAATGGAGTAATACTTTGATGACAGTGACCCGATGAAAATGATGAAAATGACACTTAGATAAATAGATACTAGAATATGAAAAGCACTAACCAGGATCTTGCACCTTGAATAGTTCAATAATTTATATGTATTTTTGCATAAATAACGACGTTGTAGATTCATATACACAATTTCAGTGACATTGAAACTCTATCATAAAATCATTATATGTACATCAACGTAAACTGAAAGACGAGTCTCCTAAGTTTTTCACATCATACACCGGTAAAACCGATCAATATTGTGGAGTTCGTTTTTTTCAAGGTGTTTTTGCCTCTAACCGATCGCGGTTAAACTAAACTCACACGATAGGTATCTCTCGAACTCGTGGCTCCCGTTCGGTCTTCTATCCCACAACACTTCGTACCATCGAGCGCCAATCGGAAAACAGGATCACCACATCGGCAATGAAAGCGCTCCGCTCTGCTCGATGGTTCGCGCGCAACTGCCAAGGAACAGGGCGAGATACAGCTTCGTAGCTTCCTCTCCTGGTCATCCAGGTTTCCTGGTCGTCGTCGCGATCGCCGTATTGGCCATCGCGTACTTGTGTCCTTCCACCTGCGTGGACGGATCACGTGCGTGCCGCCTTCCGAATTGCGGGATACCGTACGAGCGGTATCCGGTTCGTCGCGAGTGATAATCGTAACGATCGATATCCAGGAGAAGGCATGTCCCTCTCTCACAAGCATATATTCAAATTAGTCCAAATCCGCTGTGTTCTGAATTAATTATATCCCGCCTACTAAATTCCTTAATTGAAATCGATTTTTTCTTTTAATTACTTCACTTTTCCATTAAAAAAAAGAAATACGTGTTCTAACATTGCTATTAATTAATTAATATTTAACTATTTTATAAATATTTAAAGGTCTATTAGTTCTTTTTTTTTTCAATTTTGTCTTATTCTACACAGAAATTCTATCAGAGCCAGTACATATTATTTATGCATATATATATATATATGTATAGTTTATAAAACATTTTCCACTAGGAAAATTGAATATTCATATAGAAGCCTCTTTTAAGAAGATATTCTAAAGATATTGTTATATGTTTTTAAAAATGCTCTATTTTACATATCCTAATAATATTCTTGAAGATTATTTCCACGTTTACAATAGAATAATCCATGCATAATTTAATACGAATATCATTATTTCTAGAATACGATATTCTACTATATACAACTCTTGAATCTCTGAAAAGTCAAATTTTTGAAGAATATTCTATAGAACATAGATAATATGAATATTCGAAGTTAAACTACAGAGAAAAATTCATATTCCTACAACAATATTAAAATATTCATTTAAAAGTCTTTGCGTAGGAAGAGCTATAGAATATACAGGAATATGGAATCTTCTCTGTGTACTCACACACACGATCGTAAATTCATTTATTTAAAAAAAAAGTAATTTTCTCTTTGTAAATGCATAAATTCCTAATTTACTATAGATGTCAAAATAACTAATAAAAAGTGCGAAAGAAACCGGATCTACCAACTTTAACAGATGATTGGAAATCACGTATTTATACATAGCAATGACCTTGTGTCCTACCGAAAAACCTTTTAAAAAAAAGAGCTGATAAAATTCAATAAACTGTGATTATTATATCAGTAATTGATAATTATTATTCAGTTAACTGATGAAATATCATCAGTTATTGATGTAGTAATCAGTTTATTGAAACACTTATTAGTTCTTCTTTTCAAAGGAATCGTTATACATCTGTAAGTGTGTATGTACGTTTAATATTCGAGCGAAATATTATGGTCCAACAACTATATATCAATCGTACAGTCCGATATTCCCAAAAGAAACTGTTATGTTGTTTTTCATTACTTGAAAATAACTAAATGGATTACTTATAGAGTATCAATAATTCAGATATTTACACTGAGCTTGCTGACCCGTTCAATGCGCACGTACATACACAGTACGCAATATTCGTAATGATTAATCAATCATTGAAAGAGAAAAGGATAAAGCAAGAAGTGTGTTGTTTACCTTGATAAAGAAATCTTGTTTTAAACAATAATTTTAAATTATTCGATACCTGTTTACTACAAAATCACAAGAGGATTCACAGCGTGTTAACACGATAATTGGTCTGCGTGTAATCATTAATTATCCACGTGTATAATACGAGGCGTATTATGCGTAATAGTGATGTAGTTTGTACAATCTTTCCTCGAAAAAATTCCTCTAAAATAAATATAATACTTGACGTATAATCCAACTTACTTCATTGTGGTGTTTTTATTTAATTAATTTTAATTATTTTATAAATTCAATTTTATATAAGCATAATATTTCTCTGTAATTTTACATTTTGAAAAATTTTATTTTATATTAAAACAATTGTGTTTTTACATAAAAGTGTTTCATTATTATTCATTTTTATTTATTACTATTTATGATTTTATATAGTGCAATACATTCTTAATTAGATTTCTAATATATTTTGTTTAGAATATATAAAAAATCATTCTTGATTATTTCATTCAAACTTGAATCCTATCGAACTTATCAATATTTGCTAAAAATCTGTATTTTACCAAGTTTCCGAGCTACACGTGTCCTTTCTTCTTGTATTTATTTTATTATCAGTGTGTATATTTGTAGATACAATTAAATAATCAATACTATTTGCAATAAGAGTCACCGGCGATAAAGAAGCTACCAAAATAAATCCAGGGACATGAACGTCTTCTTCAATTTGTGCAAACATTACATTATACAACATCCGACAAATCTTTCGTCTATGAACACGATACGAAGTACAAACTCGAGAAAGATATATCCATATCGTATAGTTTAGCAAGTAGCTTCTTTCAACTTGAAAAAATTCTGAACTTTTATTACGTGCAAGCAAAAAGATTACAAAATTTTATCTACGGGTTTGGGCAAATCTCTTAATTGCTACTTTACTTAACTAAACGTAGATGGATAAAAGAAAAAGATAAAGTGACGGATAAAGTTGCGAGAATAAAATCGTAAAAAAAACCGCGGAATTGTGAGAAGTTAGCATTGAAATAATTGAAATTATTTAAATCATCGAAATAATTTAAAGATTTATATTATAAAGTATTGTAGATTAAAAAAAAAGACAATATTTAAATCGAATTATGTATTATATTCTTTCAAATAATTTAACAAATAAAAAATTTTTTAACTCTAGAATGTTACTGTGAGTGAATTTTCACTCAGTTACTATTTCAATTTATTTTAGTACAATTTTTGCTATTAAAATTTTGATAGTGAAATAATATTTAATAAGATTTTTTTAAATATAGTGTTAGTTCATTTATATTAACACTTTGCAACTTATAAAATAGAAAGAAATCTACAAAAAAATTCTTAATTATGTGGATGAATTCCAGAGTAGTATTAACGTCAGAAAAATATGAATAGCATTCTAGGATTTTCTGTAATCAACAGCAATGTATATAAAAACTTCTTCTGCATTACGAAATATTTAGAAAGAAATACATTTTAGAAGAATTATATCAAAAACTTGCGTCTCAGTTTGATGCATTTTAACCACTTCTTAGTTACCTTCTTACTACGATGAGTACGTAGTTATGACGCACTATTAATAATAAAAAAGAAAGATCAATATATATTTGCTTATATAGTGTTTATGCATTTTTAATCTCATAATAATTCTGAATAACAGAGTGAATGATTTTGGCAGGAAGGTTAATGGAATCGTAGGTTTCATTAACATCTGTGTAAAATCATCGATGAACGGCGCATCTGTGTAAACGAACAAGAAGTAGCATTATTATTATATTTTGTTATAGTGATGTTTGCCACCTGTTACAGAAATGATCGTTTTGTCGTCAAGAGCAATTAAGGCTAGTCTCGTTTAAGCAGCGTCGCGAATTACACGTCGCAGAGAGGCGGAAAACGGACCCTTTAATCCGTCAATCGAAAATCGATAACTTTAGATCGGGACATCGGTCCAGTAAGTACCTAATAATCCTATAAATTACCAGGGGCGGATAATTGAGTTAGGCGAACGAGCGTCCCTAATTGATTGAAGTCATCCGCCAGCGACGCCGGCGACGGCTCGTAGCGCGCGATTTGTCACACACGAGACCCGCGTTATTGAATCTTCCATGTGCCAATGCGCGCGCTGACGATATAAGTGCGAAAGTGAATTAACCCAGAACTCCACTTTCACAATCATGCCATACCTCTAACGCAGAGCTATGAACTTCGTCAAGATGCGTACAAATGCGTGAGGGGTACACACAGATTCCTGCTTATTCAGTTCGATTTTATTATTTTTAATCCTTATTGATATTCGTTAAATTGGTTTGACGAATCCCCTTTGGTCACGGTCGCTCCAAGAGATAATTAACTCAAGTCTCAATTTTCGCAGCATATTTTGGGTAACTCTGGTATTTATACCGCGTGAGGTTTTATGTCATAGAAGTCAGAGAATTGATTGCGAATCACATAATATCGTGAAAATTACGAACGAGATTTTACTAGAATATTAATAATTTTATTGATCAATATTTAGAGAATTTGCTCACTTTAGTTTTTCAAGTTGTATGATCTATAATCGATCTCTAGAAAAAATAGAAGTGAAGATAATTTGAGCGCACTCTCTTTTTATATTATTATTGTGTTGTGATTTAAATTTTTTTACAGTTATTATTAACGAAATCATAGTGAATTGATGTGATAAGTAGAGCAATGTGTTACAAATTATGAAAAAAATTACTTTCTCTGTGGGGACTATAAAAGTGATTATTTTGATGCAGGGTATGGACAAAATAAGAACACCTGGGAAATATAAACACCTGGAAAAAATATATACTTATTTTATTAATAAAAGCTCAATCCATTATTTGTTTTTAATACAGATTTTATCCATCTTTGGAATAAGGTCATATAATGCTTAGTCACCAATGCAATGCTATACCATTCTTCTAACAGAATATCTTTTAAGAGAAATATTGGAAGAGAAAATCTGTCTTTCATTCTGTTCTTCAAACTGTCCACAATGACTTGATATTAAAGTCAAATAGTTATTGACTGAGAAAAACATTGAAGTTTTGAAACAGAGGACAATTTTGGAAAATAATGTGAGAGGTAAACTTCTTTTAACATAATTTATATAATCAATTTAAAGATGTTCTGCTAAAAGAAGCTAGCTAACTTTTTATTTGTGATTATTCAAGCTTTGTATGACTTCATTCAAAACAAGGATAATTAAAAGAATAAAAACCAAAGGATTATGTGAATCAACGTAAAAATTGATGCGCAACGATTTAAGCAATTAACATGCATTTAAATAATAAATTGGTACATAAAATTTTCGACATTCTGTTAATTTTTTGCCTTCTTTTACGTCAATTGCTTTCTTTATCAATACGATACCATTGAGAGTGACTTGAAAATAAGTCGAAACGCATCCGGAAGAAAGCGATTGACACATTATTGACGTAAGAAGATATTATTGACACATTATTGACGAACATAAACAGAATGTTGAAAATTTTATGTATCGATTAATTATTTAATTGCATCCCGGGAAAATTTTTTTATATATAATTATATAAGAAATATGTCCATATATGAATATAATTACATATAAATGGATATATAATTATACATAATTATATATAAATAAATATATAATTATACAATTTTTTTCTGGGATAATAATAACTGATTAAATCGTTGTGCATCAATTTTTGCGCTGATTCACATAACCCTTTTATTTTTATTCTTTTCTTAGTTTTGTTTTATATTGGTGAGTCTCTATTTTATTTAATTTGTTTAAAAACAAATGGTTAATATTTTATTAGACAATAAAAAAGTGATGTATTTCCTAGATGTTCACATTATTTTGTTTTCCTGTAAAAGCAGGATAGAGTATAACAAAGTACAAGTGCTTAACAAAATACAAAATAAATAACAAAATAAACATTTAATTTTTCTGTAGTAGTAAATAGTATAAAGTTTTTCTTGGTATAGTTTATTTATCTTAAACATAATAAGTATTACTTGATAAATTAAATTTTTTATAGGTGCGGCATATATATCGGAGTTAGTCTATCTTCGTTTAGTTGAATGACCAAAGCTATCCTGTTGCATTCAACCGTCTCTAACGGGTAGAACAAGTCATTATTATTACGAAGATTATTATGTCGCATTTAAATTCATGGAAAAAAGGCATGGTCGCTTCGTATTGACCAATGCACAATACCATTTTTCATTCACGTCGTTTTAGCGACATTCCTTATCGCGACGCTCCGCGTAAGCCGAGGCGAGCGAGTTTCGCTATTCCATTAGCGGCGAAGACTCTTATCAGACTGTCGTGTTTCGCCGATCGAATTCCCGAGAGAGGTTGGCACATCAAATTTCTTTCTCTCGCGAAGCTCTCGAGATCCGAATACGGGCGAATCGAAAATCCTGGAGCATGCCGGTAATTCTATACCGTGAACGGGACGAAGACACGGTCCATCTGCGCCGTGACAGAGGCTTGGGTTACCTTTCATTGTGGTGTGCCCTTACGGAACGAGACACCGACATATCCACCATTGTAATCGAGCGTGCCGCTTACGTGTGGCAACGCGTACGAAACCTGTGTGCAAACCCCCCTTCGCCGAAAATTTCTTAAGGCTTCTTCCGCCCGGATGCGCTTCCTACGTGTTTCCTCCGCGGCCTTATTACGTGATACAGGATGTTCAGTAATAGACACGCGATACGACGATATTTGAAAAAATTAAAATAATTTGCTCCTTTAAAGAAAAAGGTAGTTTCTGAGCATAATTAATGCAGAAAGAAATTTTCACGAGTTACTTGTCAGGAAAAAATCTTATACTGTGTTTAACTAATCTTAAGTGATCCTCCATTTTAATCCTATAGTGGTTAATAATGTTGCATCTTTACAAAGTTCAATGTTTACTTTCTACGCGTAGGTATATAAATGTATCGGTAAAAATGTATTGAGATTTATATTTAGTTACACTTAAAAACTAAAAATGGAAATGTAACATGATCATTGAAATTGATCATTAAAGTACATTTTGATAGCTTTTACCATTAAAAAATATAAATTTAAAAAATTAAAAATTAAATATATCAGAAAATTCTTTAACTACAATATTATATATTTTAAATAAAATTAGTTAAAAAAACTTTTTTTAATGATAATAAAAAGCATTGCATCCAGAAAAGTATCAATTTTACTGCTAAGAAAAGAGATTTCTTTACTTTTCCTTTTATCAAAGATTTTCTTTAACAAAAAACATTTTCCTGATAATTGTTTAAAAATAATATACAAGATAATTAATAAAATAAATATATTTAAAATTAGGCGAAATTCATGGATATTCTACTTGGTCCTCCTCTTGTGAGTAAAAGAGGAACATATTAACGTGTTGTCACTCATCAACTGAAAAACGAGTATTGAAAGCGGGCAATTTCTTAAAAAATGCTCATCATATGAATCCTCGTATATACTCGTCATATTCTTTCGCAATAGACCGCGCGTGCTTGAGGGTGCAAGAAACAGATGCAAAATGATAGAATGGGCTAAAAACGGTCTGTATGAGGTGTAAAAGCGGTGAATTATTTTTGTACATACCTTAGGTTTCAAGTTATAAATGATTAAAGAAATTATTTGAAATACCCATCTCATGCGTCAACACACGCTACCACACACTTTACATTGTGTTCCGCATTTATTCGATCCAGGTATTCTTCGAATAGTTTTCAAATATTGTTCGTAAATAATTTAAGATATTGTTCGTAAATAAGATAAGGTTGAGACGTACTAAGTCGTACAGTAGTGTGTTGACGCACGAAATGAGCATTTCGAACATTTTCTAATAATCCACAACATGAAAACAAAGCTATGTGTAAGACATATCTCCATATAACGTTTTTTACTTATCTTAATGTATAGATTAACTTGAAGTATTAGATGTATTCATGAATCATCCTGTACTTATCAAATATTTAAAAAAAATTCATTGTTGTACTAAAAAGAGAATTTAAACTCTTTCAAAGAATATATAAAATATTATCGAAAAAAAATCAGAAAAGTAAATAAATCGAATTTTTTGTTTTAACTTAATATGTACAATAATTTTAATTGAAGTATCAAATTACTAGGATTTGGAATATATGTATAATATTTTGAATACATTTGATGCTTATGATAAACTCATGATAAATTTATGAATATATAAATTTATAAAATAAGTAAAATATCACTTACTTATATCACATAATTTTCAGTATAAATGTTTATATGTATACAGAGATTTATTTTAAGTAAATATTACTTGTATAAGTAAATAAAGAGTATATTTAAGACTATTATCAAGAATATATTCTTTGTAAAAATAAATGTTATTTAAAAGAAAAAACTAAGTTAAGTCATTTCTTCACTTTTCTTAAATAATATTTATTAATAATATTTATTAATATTTTTCTGCGTGTGTGGTTAAATTAACAAAATATTGACTTATAGCAGTTATTTAAATTTATAATGTAAAAAAGCGAGAATATTAGGAAAGAATTTAAAAAATCAAAATTATTCCTATTTTTAATGGTAGACATTATCTCGTTCGTCAAATACGTTTATTACCGAATATCCTGCTTATCTTTAATGTGTCTCTGTACATAACATTTTATCTGCTAAAACAGACACGGTGACTACGTGTGTCACCATCTGTCATAAATTCAAAAGTCGCTAATTGCAATTTAATATCGTTGACCCTGAAAACGAAATCGGAAGCGGGTTCATTTTTCTGCCTAGTGGACAGGAAAATAAAAAATTATCACAGTGTGCACGACGTCTCAATATTCCGCAACGAAGTTCATGAAACTGACATGAGGAAGGTCAGTTATTTATCGCAATGACAGACCACTTTGCTGAATAACTGCTCAATCGTATAGATAAACGCGTGTCGAACTGACAACTCAAGGAGGAATAACGATGTTTTCTTCTGAGCAATTCGCCAGGCACATTACAAATAAATGCGTTCTTATGCAATATTTCTAGTACAATAATAAATCCAATGCAGCTATAATTGATCCTTCACTTAACATTATTACTATATATAAAAAAAAAACGATACCTCATCGTCCGTGTGTTATCGTTAAAACGTGTCGAGTTCAACGTCACGAATGAAGCTGTTAATAAACCGGATGAATTTTGCCTATCAATGCGCTAACATATGACGACGTGATTTAAATGAGATTCTCTTGCGGTACCACGATTTAATGGATAACCACCGCAAGTCGTGTCGCCGAGATCCGTTTCAGATAATATACACGCGTACGTACGAGTCGGACGCGTCGCGTTGCGGAATCGCGCAAAAAGCGGTCCAAGAGTAAACATCCAACCATCGGCGCCGAACACGCAATACGCATACTTGCTCATTGACTAGCTGCATACCCGGTGCATTCACCCTATATCTATTCTGCCATTATCCACTTGGATCCCGTCGCCCACCCCCGCGGTTCTACTTCCGCCCGTCGCATATACTCGTAAAATAAATCGTATAATCGGATAACGAGACCTGCCTCTTCGCAGCTCGGCAGTATAACTCGCGATAACTCGATCTCGGCGCGAATCGTCTTGCCCGCGCCAACCGTATATCGACTACCTATATCAATATCGCGTCGGAATTGCGCCGCCCGTTGCGAAGCAATCGTCCCGGTATTCATGGACGAAACATTCATGCTGAGCAACGGTGCTGCGAAGTGAATTATAACTTGATAACTGTGTCCAGAAGAAAAAGAGAATAAAAATTACAATTCGCTTGGCTTATCTCTTCGTGTTTTTAACTGGATTGAAGAGTTCGGGCGATTTTTTTACATTTAACTGAATCGGTTAAAAACAACTTAAGTCAACTTTTATCGGAATAAAGGCATTTCATGGAAACTGCATATTCTTCCTTGATTCTGAATTCTCTCAATATTGACAAAAATTGATTTACATTATTTTTCAAATAACTTTAAATAGCTTTAATTATACCTTCATATATTAATTAATCTTCTATTTCAATAAAAAGTTTATGTTAATTTTCATCAATGTGAACTATTAACTTCGATGGTGGTTTAACTCACTCTTTATCTTTTTCTAATTTTTAGAACTTGAAAAAAATAAGAGGTAAGTTAAACTGCTAATGAGATAAAGTTAATCTACATTGGTGGAAGTGGACATTAATAATTAAAGACTGAAACTTCATTTTATACATATTATATAGTTATATATAGTGTTGCGCTTAAATAATTTAAAGTTATCTAGATAAAGATAAGATAAATTACATGTAAATATATTATAAATAAGATATAGATAATTTTATTTTATTTTATCTAAATAAAAGAAAATTATATATAGTTTTATCTACATAATTTTTATATAATATTGCTATTGAGCAAAACAATTTAGGATATGAAAACAGTATATATTTTCAAAATTTTCATTTCTTAAAAACAAAAGTTCTTCAAATAATTTGACAAAAAATATTTCTTTTTAGATTTAACTCAATATGTAAATAAAATCAAAGTTGAGAAATAAAAAGAATACATAATTTACATTGTATAATGACCGACAAGATTCCATGCAGAAGTTTTCGAATTTATAGTTTTTGAACAACTTTTGTATTGTATTACTAAAAAATAAGATAGTAATGTGGCACCTATTTATATTTTATTAATTTTGTTAATAATCAATATTTTATATTAAAACTTGAACGATTGTATTCGTCAAAATGTTGTTTAATAGATTTTAAACTCTAAGTTATAAAATATTTATTACTTAGGACGTGATTTATAAAAAGATGACAACACTGATAATGATTTGAAAAAAAACGGAGTGATAAAGTGGCCACCCTAAAAATAAATTAAAAAATTGGTTTTGTTTAAAAAACACATAATATTTTGAAATAAGAACGCCTAGTACGATTAAACTGGATCTTAGTGCTTTTTATAAATTTTACTTGTGTGATTTTTATCATACCTTTTTTCAAATTCAACCGACTACGCACCGAATTACTTTTCCGGTCATAACGCAGCTCTAAATTGAACATGAACAGGTAATATCACATTTATTAAATTAGAAACAATTTAATAATTAACGATGCTAACTTGCATCTTGATGTTGGACCCCTAATCCCCCCTGAAAAAACTGTAAAGAATTTATTGCGAAAAATATCATCTCAGCCAAGGTTTGAACCTGGAACCTCCGGTCCGGGCATCTTATCACTTCGACCACTGAGACCTCGGTGATATTTCTCGCAATAATCGTATATGAGTGAGAACGCATGTTTCAAGCGCGTAATTTAAAATTGGAGATATTCGACCGTTCATATAACACATACAAATTGAAATAATAACGCCTAACGGTCAAGTTGGATCTTAGTGCTTTCTATATTACATAATATTTTGTTACAAAATTATTTTTAATTTTCCATAGTTAAGAATTTTCCTGATTTAAAATTTTCCTGCGTTCAGAAACATTAGAGACATTTTATCCTTGCTTAATTTTAAACAAGTATAAAGTAATATCTCTGATATTTTTAAACATAGCCCTCTGAAAGTGATAATCAATTTATCGAAGAACTATTTTGATATGAAAATCTTGCTTAAGTAGACATATTAATAAAATGCTATATTATTGAATAATATTTTATAACTTAAAATGTGTATAGACGAATAAAAAGTTAAATAACAAAAGTTAAACACTTGAGTGTACATACATACATTCCATATGCTCAACTTTATAAACAAGGAAAGTATGTATAATTAAATGTTAAAGAAAATGTTTTTTCGAAATTCTAAAAAGTAAAAATACCTTATAATAATTGGGCTATTGTGTATTGGCATATTAGCGCCACTATATAACGGTAGACTACTAAACAAATGATTCCATAAGTAATCGTTAAAATTCATCACCTAATAACACAGATAATAGGGGTAGTCGTAATGCTTACAGTAGCTATATATATATA